>WEKY01010127.1:93994-153123 GCA_013390045.1 Picathartes gymnocephalus
AAAAAAAAAAAAAAAAAAAAGGCAAGAACTTATTGAACAGAGGGACATATCATTTTCATTGCTCTGAAGTTGCTTTAGAGGGCCTCTCAGTCCATCACTTCACTGGTATAGCAGTATTTTAGAACAAAATTAAAATTCACATACACATCAGATAAATGCAAGTAATCCACCTTTTGCATGAAATATTAACTATTTTCAAATGCAATTGTTTTCAGAAACCCTATTAAAGCCTGATATATTGGAAAATTAACTAAAGCTGCTTGTACTCTGAGGCAAAAACTAAGTTAGCACTAGAATTTCTCTTTCTGTACCAGTACTCCTGACCTTAGCACTTTCTGCTACATCAAACCCGAGCAAACCTGCCACTTGCAATTAAAAAGCCATGCTTTGTAATATTACATCAATAGCTTCTGCTAAATGAGGCTGTTTTACTCTATGAAGTGCAACAAAAGTGTAATACAATATCTTGTACCTAACAGTTGTCTAATTTGTAAGGAAACATACAAAAAACCTGCAAAGGTGTTTCCATAAAGTTAAACCAAAACATAAAATACTATAATAAAGGTTTTGGAGGGGGAAAAAAAAAAAAAAAAAAAATCAAGTCCACTAGAAGAATCCAAGAAGAATCACAGAATATTGTGAGTTAGAAGCACAAGGACCAAAGCCCAATGTTTAGAGAGGATGTTTATACCAATTGGTAAAAATAGATGAGCAGAACCGTTCATAGGAAAAGAATATTGGAAAAAAACTCCAAACAATCAAATACTGTGTAAAAAGTTATTCTAAAGTAACTCAAAAAAAGGACAAAACCTCATTTTACTCAATGAACACAAGAATTCTTCCGAGTTCATGGTAAACTGAGTAGGTATAACCGCTTAACAGTATCACTGTGGGGGTCAGCAATGGAACTTGAAGAGTGTTTCTGTCATCAAACACTAGACACGAGACTTGTGGGGAACCTTTGATACTGCAGTTGTCAAGATATCAGGCTGTCCTCTGCCAAACATGAAACATTTACAGGGTCACACTGTGAAATGAATTCTCTCTTGGGACAGCTTCCCCAAACAGCAAAATTATGCATTCAACTCTAGAGAAACACCTCTGACAGGGCCATAAAAGGAAGTATATGTGCTTAACCATGACATTTTGTGAAGGAAAGTTAGAAAGAAAAGTGGATCCTTTCAGACAGTAGATGTATTACCAGGTGGTGAACTGTCAGGGGCTGCTTTGGGATCAGGAGTGTGACAAACAAAAAGTTGTTTTCCCAAGCTTTTTTGGGCAAATCTGAAGTACATTATGTGGCCCATTGCAACAAAAGACACAGAAATAAGCACCAATAAACCAAAAGCTTCAGGGTTTGGGGCCAAGATGACCATGATGAAGTGCAGCAAGTCAAGAAGATAATTCATGGAGTTTTGGACACCATTTATGATGCCTCTTTCAGATTCTATGACGTTTTCTTGGAGTAACTGTGTCACAGTTAGGTCAAAGGACCAAAGGCCTATGGAGAGAAAAAACAGTTATCCATACAGCTGCATTCCTCATAGCAAACTCATCATTGGCACAATTCAATTCATCCCTCCACCACTCACTCCTGCCAAAAATGCACAGGATAACATACCCTCTTGTTGACTAGAAGTGATTTCACACTCACAGTCAAGGGCAATTTACTTTCCTTTTACAAAAATTGCCTGAAATAATACATACAACTTGACACAAACTTGCCTGTCACATCCTGTTTCACCATGACTATCAAGCCAATGTTTTACTCATCCTTTCCTTGTTTAAATAGCTGGCTTACAGCTATTTACAGTGTATTCATGCTAGCTGCAACCACTAAGGTTCTGCATAAGATGTTTTGCAAAAAAAAAAAAAAAACCACCATCTTTTAAACTATACAGAACACACAATTTCAAATGGTTGACACTAGCTTCCATAGTGGTTTAGTCTGTTTATGATTCAGCTTTAGAAGCTTATCCTGCAAACAACCTTAATACATGAGAATCAAGTATTTTATTCTTCCAGAATTCAGCAAAAACTGCAGAAACTGAGTATAAAGATTCTACAGATGACAGTTACTGTTCCTTACATTTATGTATTTGACTGCCTATTCTGTTGACATATACTAATACTACACTAACCAGCAACTCCTCAAAAAATTAAGCTGTCATCCAAATCAAAGCTTCCCTTCTAAACTCCAAGACTAGCAGACAATTTTAATACGTGGATTAATTTAGTAAACTGTGAAATTTGAAGCTTTTCATAGCAGATGTGCTTAGTTCTGTTTCCTAGTAACGAGCAACTTCATTTGGTTGTGAACAAAAATCATTTAGAGATGAGCTTTCCAAAAAAACACATTATGATCATCTTCAAATGTGGTAACTTTTCTCCTATTAGTGACACACAATATACATGGAATTAGTACTGCAGTCTTCACCCTGGTGATACTGTTGCAGGATCATCCATTTTTATGTGGAGTATAATCAACCGGTCCCAGAAACAAGATGTAACATTTCAATTATAGCCTCTAATTCTAAAATAAATTGTATTTAGTTGACAGGCACTGTAATTTTTTGAATTAAAAGCAGATAATAAACCATACTGTAATAGAGACATAATACTTACCAACTCTAGCAGCAATGACTCCTGCAAACAGGAGACTCACAGAGATTAAAGGCACAGGCTCAGGACTCATCTCTGGATCACTGTTAGCAGGAGCAAGAGACCCGTTTAACAAGTTGGGCATTCCAGTTGCAAAAATCATTTCAGGTTCTGGAGATGCTATAGTAGGCAATGGTTCATTTTCAAACAGCCTGGCACTGATGTCAGCAAATGGAGAAACAGTCAAATCCATAGGACTTCCAGGCATAAATACAGAGATGGCACATAAGATCAGACAAGCAAACTGAGCAACTCCAGAAATAAGGCCTGTGCGAATGAGGCCACATTTGCGCCGAAGCCAAGTGAAAGCTACTGTTCCCATGATTCCAGTGACTGCTGAGGCACCCATAAGGAGGCTTAGCACAGAGCCACTCAGCCCCTGAGTGTATGCATAGCCTGTAGTGATACAATCGAATCCCAGAACAGTCATATAGAGAAATGCAAGGCCCATGCCTGCAAGGAACACGGGCTGGTTGTAGTACGCAACCCATCCATCCCGGAACGTTATGAAAGGTTCGGCAATCCGGGCAGCGCAGCCAACTTCCTTCTCCTGCTGCGGCTCAAAGCCAGCTACATCTTTCTCAATAATTAACTGCACTCCTTCAGCGGGTTTCATGTCACTCTCTGTAAACAGAAATGGAGCTGTCAGATCCACTCCTGCCTGCAAAGTGGACAGTGTAAAGCAACAGACAATTGTTTGCACTAAGTTCACAACTGCAGAAATGCATCAGTCAAACTCCACTAGCAAGCTCTCTCAATTAACCAAATTAAATCATTTTAAGCATTCTTAAATCCTACCTGGAGACTAAGATCAAGTAAAGTTTATCCCTATCAATTTATTTAATTAAACAGTGATAGGAGAAAGCATTGCCTGCTTCTAGACTTGTGACTGAATGCTCTAGTTCTACAGAGAAATTATTTCCCTAACAAATGCCAGTATCAGTTGGCATTTTAACACAGCTTTGTATGCTGAAAAAAGAAGAGGCTACTTAAACATCTGCCAGTATCTCATGTCATGGCAGAAGAATCAAGGCTGAAGTGTGTCCAGAGCCAAAAAGCTTTCAAAACTGGACTTAAAAAAAAAACCAAACCCAAAATCTCAGACTATGCATTTCTATAATTCCATTGTCACTGTAATAAAGGAAAAAGTCACTTCCACTGGTCACAAACAAAAATCAAAAAAATCACAGCAGCATTTACACTAGTAAGGAGGGTAGAAATTCTACAAATGTCTGGATGCCTGAGCAGTGTTTTTACACTGTTAAGTTCAAAACTAACTCCACATATAGCAAGTGAGACACACAAAGTACTTCAGCAAGTTTTAAAAACACAGGTCTTCTAATGAAATCAGAATATTGCAATAGCAAAGATTAAGAAGTGTCTCCTACATATTGACATTTGCTAAATGCTTCATTCTCCAGCAGCATTTAGGAGCCAGTTCCAAGGCTATGGAGCCTTCTACAGTCTCTTGTTCTCTAATACTTGACTGCCATCAGCCTAGTCCTACAGCTTATTGGACCAGCTATTACCACCATGGATCTGATGGCTGGAAAGAGATCTCTTCAGTACTTTTAATAGCAGCTTTCTAACTCACAATAGTTTGAGACAAGATTGTTAGCTAGGATTTAAACAAAACCCAGAAATTCTTCAAATTTAAAAAAAAAACAAAACCAAAAAAGAGCAACAACAAAATCCGAAACAAAAAACCACAACCTGTTGGAGCTGGGAGCCCATAACATGAGCTTTCAGTAGTATTCATCTACTGCTACCTCAAAAATGGAGAAACACTTAAGTTTAGTATTTCAGCATCTGACATTTCCACTATTTCACAATAAAAAGTCAGTTTCTGAAACAATTTTTATTTTTAGTATTGAGTCTACCTAAAGAAACATTAGTATCAATTTCAGGGTTACCTAAAGTCACCTACACTGCAAATCCCACTTGTACTGCTTGGCCAAGGAAGCACAGCTGAAGGCCAAAAGTGTTTTTTCTCCTCCATCATTTCCTGGAGCATGTAAAAATCATTCAGCCATGCCAGGATAGAAATATGACCATCTATTCTACAACCTCCTGAAAGCCTGTTAGTACTGTGTGTAAGCAGAGGTGAGTTAGCAAGGAATAGTCTTACAGAGGCTGTAGACACTACAGCGCCAAGGGCCTGGTCCAGCTTATCAGCTACAGTATAGATGGATAGGAGTATCCCTTGTGATCAGCCCAGAGTTACAGGGCAGACTTACTCTAAGGGGTTAATGAAGAGAAGAGAATTCACTCTTTGGCTGCATTTTGTGGAATTCCTCAAAAAGCTGCACAAAGTAGTGTTCCTTAGATTAGAGTCTCTGGTGTCTCTACCCTGAAACCTGAAATCTATAAGCTATGACTACAAAGCTATATAGCCTCAAAGATATATCCTGTGGAAGATAGAAGTCAACACTTGGCTTGACTGATGCAATGAATCTACAGTGAATTTGAATAGTTATTTCTGTGTTTTCAATACCTTTCTTTACATTCAGCTGTTTCAGTTCTGATGCTTCAACTTTTGCAGATTTGTGAGCCAGAGTAGGGGTTTTCTGATAAACCTTCCAGAGCAGCAGATATTCCACACACATTGACATCAGGTTCCAGCCAGAAATGAATCCACAGCCAATCATCGGGGAGCCAAATGTCATTATCTGACCAACAGCCATTGGGGCCAAGATATTGGTCAGCTGATCAATTCTTCTTATTGTGGCATTCATATCTGTCAGAAATTATTTGATGATATGAAATGATTGGTGAACACTTCCAGTGAAATATTCATTAACATAAATGTGAATTGCACATGCATAAAGGTAAAGCTACAAGTCTTGCTTCAACTCTAAGTGTTTCCAGCAGGAGTAACCAGAGGCAGCTTCAGACTGTTTCAATGTTCAAGTTCACTTCAAGCAACCAAGGTGTTTAAGTCAAATCCCTACTTCTGCCAGTTTTGCCTGCATGAGATCTTCCAGGTTTAGCGTGCTGGGTTTACAGCAGCAGCATAGTCCCATTCATCCTGAGATCAGGTAAAACTGCTCATCATGAGATCACATCACTTTTACCCAGCATTGATACTGTGGACTTTGAGCTCTATCCCTTTAACACTCAAACCTAGCATGCACAACACCAGGAATCTCATAAGGAGGAATTGTTTCCTGTGAAGATAGCAATGATCTATATCCCAACACTGGAACACATATTTCTTAGCCTCCTCCATTTACTTCTAATAACTAGTGTCCACAGTACCACCATGATAGCAGCAGAACTTTGAAATTACTTTCCATTTCCTTGTTAAGTCACATTGGTTGATGGCAGCTGTACGCATCCTTAGATCTTACTGAGCAAAGTCCTCACTCCTCTCTGGTCCTTTGATGTTTACAGTCAAAACAAGCAGCCCATTCTCAGCACAAATGCATCTTTCATTTGCTGCTAGGGAATGCCTCACCCTCCTGTCTTATCTACTTGACTGTCAGGAAATTGTCAGGGTTCTTATAAGTTTCCAATTAATAGTGCCATTCTTCCACTCCTAAAAGTTGCTGCACAGTGGTTTCACACATGAAGCCTCTTTTGGAGTCCTACTGTAAAATTAGAGCTTTTGAAGGGTGAGTGAAATTCTACACCGGTATAAAGCTGCTTTATTGAATCTGTAGAGAATTACTCCTTGCCATTGAAAGAAATATTCAGGTTACTCTATTTAAAATTCAAAGGCAACTCAATGTTCACCTAGTTAACCCTCAGTCAAATAGTTAAGTTAGATACTTGCATAATATCTGGCTTTAAAAATTCCAAGAACTAACCTTTGTTTTCTGAGTTATTTGAGGAAGGCTAATAATTCCACTCAGAAAAGGTAGAAAGAATGAATAGGAAAACTAATAAAGGGCAACAAACGGGAAGTTAAGGTAATTTTTTATTTCCCTATTCTACTAACTTGCATAACTAAGATTTCTTTGAGGAAGGGTACCTGTGCAGAGATGGACAACAGTATTTTCTGCAAAGTCAGTGTCAGCCTTTAATTTTTTTCTTTTTTAAGTTAAGGAATTTCAACAGTCTCCAAGTTACATCATGGTTAAATAGAAAACAAGCCTATTCAGCCTAGAAGGGATGTTTTAGATAAATTTGTTGAACTAAGGTGCTTAATTCAGTGGTTGTTTTCATTCTTCAATCAAGTCACATGAGAACTTACAGTAGCCTCTTGCCTGATTTCTCAGTACAAAATGTAAGTGGTCATATAATTGTGCCTGAGCTCATGAAGAGCGAGACTGATTCCCAGGCAGCAGTTCTCTGCAGGTGTGGTCTGTACTTTACCTCATGTGTGGTATGTGGGACAGGGATAGGGGAGATGATTTTGCTGAATAAGATCTGACACAAGACAAAAGTTTTAATAGCTCTCATTAACCTAAAATTTACATATAGCTGCTATTTTTCTACCTGTGATTCACATGTGTGAAGAAAGTTCACCTGTATTGCTGCTCTACAAAAGGCATGACCTAGAAAAGCACGGCTAGGTCAAAATAAAGGACATGGGAGGATAATTTGTAGACTGGGAAATAAAAGTATGACACTTCTAATGCATCTAAGAATTTGCTTTTCATAGATGAGATGGGTAAATAATATTCCTTCATTGGAGAAAAACATCAAGTAAAAATCTTGAATACAAGATTCAAATTTCTAAAAGAATTCTGAACTTTATGAGCAGATTAGGCAGTTTTATACAAAATTAGGAGTCCAGAAGCTGGAATGCTGTCTAAGCCCAAAGGTATCTAAACTGGGTCAGACTTAAACTTTCGTTCCAGAGTTAGTGAGCCATAGAGGTCTGGGTAATGTTAAACTGCTCTGTGCCTTGTTTGCAGTTCAGTATCAGTTCCTCCATCTAAGCAGGCTTAAGTCCCCTTATGGGGTTGATTCAAAGCCCATACAGCCTGACCAAATTAATCACAAAAAATGCTGCTTCCCACACTGTCTGTTACAATCAGAAGAGCAGCACAGGCAAAGATCTGTTGTACACCCTTTGGTGTAATTTGCCTTGGGAATCTCACCAAGAATGCACAAGAAGTGTCATGACTACCAAGCTGCAATAGAATACGAGTGGGAATGAACTCTCTCTTCTACTAGTACTAATGCAAGTGCAGGGCACAGGGGGAGAAGCAAACAAAAATATTTTCTAGGCAAAAGATGATTTAGTCTGTAGTCTATGCTCAAAAGCACCAAAAGTCAAAGCAAAGCAGAGCTTCTGATTCCAGCTGAAGGAAATTGTTCACGGCTCTGAGTTAGACATCAAATGCTAGAGAAATGCAAGGTTTCAAATGTGCCTCCATGCACTGTGTTACCTACTGGCAATTTCCCAATACACCTACTTAACTGTTCTGGACTTCATTCTCATGCATCTTTCTTTGATCCCCATGAGAGGAGCCCAGTTACACAAGAGTTCTCTGTTTCATTCCAGGGACCTAAAAATAAAGTATTGCAACACTTGGCTTGCTCAGCAGGACTAGTTTTCCTAACAGAGCTGCAGCACGATGCAGAAAAGGGCAAAACAAGTTTGGGGATGCCTAATGGAATTGGCATCACAACAATTGTGATCTCAGTAGCTGTAGTCCAGAGCAAGGAAGAGCAAAATAAAAGCTGCCCTTTTACCTGATGTTTTCTCATAACATCTGGAACTCAAAGATGCACTGATCTCTGTAATACTCTAGTCTTAAAAGAAAAAAAATAAATAAAATCAAGCTCAGAAAGTAAGACATGCAAGATATTATAAAGGCAACATATTTCACCTGCCAGTTTGCTTCTGTCTTCCCCTGCAACCACAACAATCCAGTCCCTCTGAATTGTGATCGCTGTGGCAGTGCTGGCCAAATTGGCAATATTTGCTATTGTGATAACCAGGATATAGCACAGTGTCTAGAGAGATGAGGGGAAAAGAGTTACAATGTGAGAAAACTGATGGAGACCTCCACTTTCTACACAAGCAGAAAAGATTTCTATATTTGATCCCATACATTTTAGCATTATTCTTCACACAAAACAAGATCAAGTCTACAATTCCTGGTAGAAAACAATCATCATCTCTGTTTACCTAACAAGTGCAGTCTCATTTGCCAGTTTTAGCTCCCAGAAATGCCTATACAGATTAAAGATACAAATTCACCCATCTCCCATGCTCCCCAAAGTTTCTTTGCAAATTAATTTATTATTAACAAGTTGAAGCACTCACAAGAAGCCATCCATGATATAAAGTCAAGAGCTGTGTCTTAAACAAGAAGATAATCATCAGGATAACACCACACAGGATGACAGATGAATTCTGCACAACCAAGGATGTCTGTGCCACTGTTTTAAGCCAAACAGAGAACAACAGTTATGAACATAAGAATGAGCCAACTATAGCCTTAACACAGACATAATTAAGGAACACACACAGATTTATTAAATAACCTTATTTTCCTAGTCGCCCTCAAAATATAAGTGCCAAAAGTATACTTCCTAGTAGATTCTGAATCTTCCATTTTGTTAGAGACAAAAACTAATGTTTTATGTAACTTTGTATCTCTTGATTTACAGTCAAAGTAGGTCTTCTCTCAATCTAAGTTTATGCTTAAATGCTGACACTATGTTTCAAGTAGTAAAAACCTAGCTCAAGCCTTTACAATTCATCTTCAACCTACCATGGAAGGGATACTACTTTGAAAATTTTTGGAAAGTAAAAATTCTTTTGAAGACCTTAATCTCATTTTATTGATGAAATAGACTAGAGCATATATAGTTACAGTATCCATAATGCAAGTGCAGTGTGTTTACACTTATGAAAGATGTTTGTATCAAGACAGAAGACAACAAATAATACAAGTCTATGTTACTGTTATAACATAAAAAGAATTTGGTCTGTAGTCTTTAAAGTTACATATTTTTTATCTCTTGTGTTTCCATACATCTCTACACATCATATGGGTTTAGCCTGAGAAACAGACATATCATGACTTAAAACTGTTTTCCTCCTGTCTTCTAAAGTATCTTTGTATAACCATCACCACTTTGAAAACACTCTGCCCTTCTTAAAAGAGATGAGCAGGCCCCATTCTCATATTTGACTTGCGTAATTAACTCTGCCAGCTTCACCTTTTAACATGAAGCTGATCCATCCTTAAGTAAATAACCTGCTCTAGGTATCTAACCTTTGAGCCTGGAGTTCTTGTCCACCCAGTCTCCAATAAGGGCTCCCAGGAGAAGAACTGATCCCGCCACAACCAGGCCATAGACTGCAGTCAGGAGTAAGCTGTTCCCATAAAGTTCAACCAGGAATACAGACACAGCAAAATGCCACATACGATCTCCCTTTAAGAGTAAGAGAACATACACAACGTTACTGGTTGCACTTTAGAAGCACATCTAAGGCTCACTAATTTACAGAAGCCCTGTCAAAGGTTTGTACTAAAATAAAGGTCTGTTACACGTACAGAGGTGGTGCGGGGCTTTTTGTGGTTGTTGGTTATTTTGGGAGGTTTTTTCATTGCTACATCCTGTCACCATTGATTTTATCCCAGTATCACTAAGATCACCTATCCTAATCAAGTGGATCATTACAGCTTGTAATACCACAAATCTAAAAATCCCAGATACTTTCTATTATTACATTACTGGACAAAGTCTGTCACCAGCCACATCCAACAAGCCTCAAAAAGCTTACACAAATTTTCCGGCACAGATCAAATATTAACAACAGATTTACCGATCACTATTTAAATAACTTTTCAAGACAGCAGTTTGCTCTTAGATGATCAAAGCTTAAGGGCTGCTTTATAACACAAGAGTGAGTCAAGTGAAAACAAGTCATCATACTATTCAGGATAGATATGGGTAAATGCTAACTGAGGTTTCTGAAATCAATGGACTTCAGCTGTTTTTAGTGTTAAGCACTGGCATACTATTCAGAAGAGGTAGAAGAGCAGAGCTCATTTAACCTGTTGTAAACTCACTGCTAGTTCAGCCTATTTAGCCTATTGCTAATTTACCCTAGTGCTTAGAATACAAACACATTCATGTTCTGATACCACTTGCTACAGGTACAAAAAGGAAGCCCAAATTGTTAAACACATCCAAGCAAAGTAATTTTCATACTATTCAAAACATTTTTAGGTTTGCTAATAAATACATGGAAGTTTTTGTTGTCACATCTCACTCCACTTTTAAACACATTGCAAGCAATGCACAGCAGAAAATGCTTTATTGTAATCAGTAACAAAGCAGATGAAGAGAAATCATTCATACCATTCTCGGGGCACACATTGTTTAATAAGGGTCCCTAACATTAGTCTTCTACAAATCAAACATGAAACTGTTTTCTTCTGCTGTCTTATCTTAAATAAACAATTGCTATGTGATACAGCAGAGTACAAATTTCTAAGGGCCTCAAATATTCAGAAGGGCTGGGAGAGGTGTAACATGAAAGTACTTTTAAAAACCAAAGGCTGCCAAATCTAACTTATCATGTAACACAGCAATCAAGAGATACACAAAAAGCATAGTATTTGGAGGGTCAAAATAATTGGAAAGTGTGATTAGTCTTCAGTACAGTACAGACACAAAAAGCATTTGCCTTTTAATGTTGAGTTCACTGAAGTACATTTTTGTAAACGTTGTAACATGTAAACTTTGATACTTGTTTCCTTAACCACAGGCTGAAAAAAATTACATTACAATCATGGAAAGAAAAATTTCATCTGTTCAAATAAAAACCCCAGGGTATTTTGTATGCTTTTTTAACTAAATCCAATGACAAATGCTACTACAAGCATGATCATCTTATATGTCTCCTCTCATATTATAAACCATTTTTCACTCAAGAGACACCTAAAGTCCTCTGTAAATATGTTGCACTTACATTTCATGGTTACTTAATAGAATTATATAGAAAACATCCCAACAATGAATCCACAGGCATATAATTTCCCAAGTCCAGCTTTCATTTGAACTTAGTATGACCTGAGGTGGTACTTCATAGAACTCCACTTAAAAATACCTGCAGTGAATTAACCCAGATAACTGTTTATTAAGCTAGAAAAATGAGCCAAAAAAATACTTTCATATTAAGTTTAGGTTTTTTCTTTATGTTTCAGTTACTGGATTCTGACAAGATGAAAAAGGTCAAAGCATGTGAAAGTCAGTGCCAGTCACTAACTGTCAGAGTGAAAAACTGAATCTCACTTCAAACTCATGGAAAGGTTCCTTTGACTCCAGAGATATCATGATTCTGCTGTACACTTGATTTAAGAGCCTGTGAACACTGTTCAACTTTATCAAACACATTTACCCAGACTATTTTGATCAGGCCAACCCACAGAGATCATTTTTGGGGCAACTACAACTGTTACAACCTGAAAGTATAATTTTCTTTCACGAATTAAAAACAATAAAGAATAGGCAAAGATAAAGGAGAATAATATCACTGAATTGCAGAGCTTTGTAGCAGCTATGTCATTTCAAGCTAAGATCTACTGAAATTTGAACAGCAAACATTGTCTTAAGAACAGGCAGATGCTTGATTACATATACTTAGTCCCACCTTAAAATGTCTCAAAATGCAGATATTTCAAAACTTTTAAATAGCTACAGCTGTCTAGCATCACTATCCTTTTAAAGACAGCTCCTTCCCTTCTATAATTATAATTACCCTTATAATAACCTTAAACTGAACATACAGAATCCCACATCAGAACTGAAGCAAACAAGCTGAGGAATAAGCCAGGCTACAACCTACTGAGGGCCTCCTGAGGGGCACAGATAAGGCTGGGAAGTTGCAATCAGCTGATCTCCTGGGAACATTAGGCCTGACACCAACAAGGTGAACTCGGTTCCATGCTGTTCTTTATTGCTGAGGGACAGACAGCAGCAGCATAAGGTCTGGGACTCCACTTCAACATTCTTGTCCAGCCTATTAAGAACCCCGAGGCCAGGCACACATTCAAATACTTTCCTGAGCAAGGGCCCAACAGAGTCTAGACTTTGTTCAAGTCTGAACATTTCTGGAGATGTGACATGTTTAATCATTTACAGCTTCTCTTGGCACTTGGGAATGGCATAGTAACATAGAAACCTAATTAGCTCTCAATTACAGCAAAACCCCATTTCTCTCAGGTTTTGTATTGTGGACAGAGCCATTCTAAAACAAAGAAGATCTATGACTTGGAGTTCTGAAGATTCAGGTATTTGTTTATTGTTCCTGGTAGCAAAAAGCTTCACACTACAGGAACATCAAAGCTTAGGAAACACAAAAGGTGAAGTCCTGCACCCAGTTCTGTCAAAACAAGCTGTTGTAAAATAACTTCTGTTGTTTGAGCAGATTTGGTTGGGGGGTTTTGAGTCAAGATTTTCAGCAAAAAACCCACCAGGACATGACCAGGAGTATCCCATTAATATTGCTAAACATACACCTTGTAGTCTATCATTTGTTACTGTGTGCAAGATTGTTTTCTAACCCTGCTTTGTCACCTTTACTCACGGCCTTGGAAGAATCCCACTGCAGAGCTGTGAAGCACTGGTCAGAGAGGAGTAAGCAGGGTTGGCCAAATTGTCAGTGAGGCACGACTGACATGTTTGTGGGCATGACTGACAAAAACTGTTGCAGTCAACAACCCTGACTTGTAAAATGCAGCGAGCCAAACAGCTCCTTCAATATTAACAATTGCCAAAATATTGCACTTGTTTAAACAAACATTTGATACCACTCAAAGACTTCTTTCACTGAGAGAAACACCAGTACAACCTTTCAGATTAGTGAAAGCAAGAAGCTCCAGAGTCAGGCATACACTGTTGTAACTGCAGATCAGCCATTTCTCCAACACATACACCAAACCAGTCCAAGTGCAGGACCAAAATACAAAACAAGGAAAATGGGGGAAACTTTCTATTTATTTTTGAACCAAGCCATTATATGGAGACATCAGATTGTGTTATAATACACACAATATTCTTAATTTTATTCTGTGAAACAGAACCAGATTGTCTATTTTTAGTGCATATTTTAAGGTAGCTATTTTTTAGTATTCTTCAAGACAGTAAAAGTTGATATAGAAAGCAATATTAGAACAGAAGGAAAGCATTTCAGGAGACAAACGATTTTACAGAGGACAACTCCTGATGCTTTCAACAAGTTAGCTATTAGGGTATTGAATCCATTGGAAACAGTGAGCATATCCCTTTAGTAAGTATATGAGTCCTTTGCATATATGCCACAATGGGCTGTCTCATTCTGCTACTCTATAAGGACTCTCACTGGTTCTCTAGTTATTTAAAAAAATTAAAAGGTACAGAACTAGGCCCTCCAAAAGTTAAGTACTGCACTACTCTGCAGTAAAACTAAATCTACTGCAACATATCTCGTAAAGTTTATGAAGACTTTTAACAGCAAGGTGTTGTAACAAGACCTCTATGGTGGTGTGCTAAACTGTGAAGGTTTTTGGAAAGCACCAATAAAGCTCAGGTAAAGCATAACCAGATTAATAAAATCCTACTTCTACCAGGCCAGTATTTTACTTACCCAAGTGGACAGTGCATGTCCAAGATAAAGAAGAAACTTTGCAGACGTAAAATAGGCAATCACAGATCCTAAATGAGAAATAAGAAACAGATGCTAAAGCAGATGCGAGCACATCCACCGCATTTCGGTGCACCAGGCGCAGTTCACTGCCGTGGACGCCGTTCTGAGAGCGGAGGCGTCACCGGGACACGGCGCGATTTAGCCCCCCACCCGCGGACAGCCCCGCCCGGTCACCCGCACCCGCTCCGCGCCCAGGAACCGCTCCGGAGGCGGCCCGTCCGCACTGACCGCCGCACCGCCGGCCCTCCGGCTCCGCTGCCCGCGCCATGCCGGCCCGCTCCGCCGCTGCCCGCTGCCGAGAGAGAGGAGGGGGGACGCGCGGCTTCGCTCCGTGTTGCCTTCCCCGACTTAGCTAGCACTGTAGCTGAAGTCGGAAAGCCTTGGCCTTATGCGCCGCGGGCGGCGGGGACGCTCCGCCGCGGAGGGGCCGAGCGCCACTCAACGCCCGGCTCGCTGCTCAGGGCTGCCGAAAGCGTCGGGCGGAGCAGCGCCTTTTGTACGCGGCGGCGGCACCGCCCCCGCCCGGCCCGCCCCGGGGGCGGCCCCGGCCCCGACACCGCCAGTGCCCGGCGGAGCAGAGACCGGGCCCAGCGCGGCTCCGGGCAGGCAACGCGTGATGCCGCAGCCTCGGCTCCCGGGTACCGCGGGTGGGATCCCAGCAACCGTGAACCCGGCTTTCCATGCCGTGGGCCCTAGTCCGGCCTCTGGCTCGGCTCTCTGCTGTTGCCTTTTTGTTTTCTGGCATTTTAAAAAACGTGACGTCCTTAAATAGCCAGATTCAAGAAGCTGGGGTTATAGGAGAAGTGCCAAGTACTACAAGCTTGTGGTTAAAACACTGACAAGGACAGTGCTCTCAATTCTGAGCTTCCAAGAAAAAAAACCAAAACAGGGTATCAAAATTTAAGCTCTTTAACTGAAATAGCATTTCTATTCTAATGAAGATGGCGCAGAATTGACTCAGTTGCTGCTGGCTCAGGTTCTCTGCTTCAGATGAAGCACCCCCGTTCTTACCATAAACACTTTTTCCACACTATGTGACCTGCTTTTGGTATTGACCACCACAAAAAACGGTATGTTTATAGACCATAAAAAACTGTCAATATGTACAATAAGCTACATCTTCTTCAGGATACTATGAAAATATTTAAGAATTATCTGTCCTTGTGTGGTTGAAAACATGATTGTTCTTGGCTGCCAGAGCTGAGATGATTTTTTCATTGTGTAATACTGCGAAGTTCCCTCCTCTGTGTGTAAAATTGCTTTTGGCTTGGGTTGTGGGATGTTGGAATTTTTTTTGTTTTGTTTTGTTTGGTTTTTTTTGTTTTGTTTGGCTGGTTTTTTTCCCCCCAAGTATATAGGCCGTCCCAGAAGCAAATGCCAGACATAAAGACCAATAACCTGCCCTGGTGTTGCCACTCCTGTGATCTTTTTCAAAGTATTCTTACATTAATTAGATGAGTTTCTATGCATGAATCATGGATTATCCTTTGCATAATGGAAACTATACCTTGGGAAAAAATAATCCAGAAATAAAATTTCATATAAGCATAGGAAGCCTAAAATTGCTATTTTAATGGGATTGGTTATCCTAGGTGAGTTAAGTGTTTCTTCTTATGGTAGACTCCTTAAAAATTGCAGAAAACCTTTTCTCAGATTGGCATCAAAAACAGAGTAAATTTTCTTGATCGTTTGTCTTATAAAGCCTTACTGGTTAAACTGTACTCTTCTTTACGAACAGCTATAATGATAGTTACTTCTTCTAAACCTTAACAATTTTATTATTATTAGCCCATGTTAAATAAAACCCCTACAGTGTATCAAAACTGATATTTAGGGATTTTAAGTCTCTTAACAGTCAGTTCTTGCACTTCTACTGACAAGGGCAGCGTATTCCACAGGCAGACACACAGGTTAAGTCGGGTCTAAGCCCTGGCTGTCACTGGTATCTGAGCAGGAAGGCAGCACAGTCTGGAGGAGCTCTGTGTGCCGGGTGCCTGCCGTGCTCCATTGCAGACTGTCACTGGACTCGCATCTCTGCCAGCCCTGTTCCTGGTGCTACTTCTGGCTGCTGTTATGGTTTGTTTACTGGATTTATGGGGTCTGATCTGGTCTGTCAGGTACATAATGCATATGTACATATATGTAATACAGCAGCAATTCATCCAGTAACACCAGGAACACTCACCAGCACACAACTGCTGGTTAGACTTTTTTTTGTTACTAGAGAACGACGTGGATGAATAAGAGTTTAAATAATCATTTCTGATTGAATGTTCACTGAGCTTTATACAAATGCATTGGATTATATAGGTGAAATCATCTCTGAGATTTTTTTCTACTGGTAATGAATGGGGTTTTGGTGATATTTAAGCTATGACAAGAGGCAAAGAAAACATAGAAAACATCCTTTGAAATTTGAAAAGCAATGGTTGCTATATGTCTCTGGGATTTCTCCCATGGAAGAATGTGTGCTCTGTCCAGTGTGACACAGAGCGAATGCAGTGTGTCTGCAATGCTGCTGTGTGAGCTGTCAGGGGAGGCTGTACCCTGTGCACACAGCGAGCTCGGCCTGTCCACACCGCACAGGGCGTGATGCACTCAACTGCACAGCACAGATAAATCATGCAGCTTGTCCACTGCAGGGTACACGTGTCCCAGCCACAGCAGAGGCACTGCACACACTGACACAGGGTACTTGCTGCCAGCTTGCTGCAGGTACCAGCCACAATTTCTTACATCCAAAGGCATATAATTTATATCCTTTTCGAACAATTTCCCTGCCGAATGTCCAGAGGTCTTAGACATGTAACTAAAAGGCCATAGCTGATTTGTGAGGCATTTGTGTCCTTCCAAAAGCAGGGGAGTTAGCAGATAGGGGAAATTCACTTTTTTTTCTCCTAAATTGCCACCACTTTGCTGATGATCTTTCCCAACATGCTTATTAAGGTAGGTCTGGGCTCAGGTTTTTTTGCCCTTACAATACTGCCATCCAACATAATACAGTAGCTTGAGCACTTTGATTTTTATATCTAAGAAGTTGCTAAAAAAAGCCTCAAATATTTTATAAAGACTCCACTAAATACAAATTTCATTAGATTGCTTTGTGAAGCCCTTGTAAATATGTTTTTAAAGATGCAGATTTTTTTTTCAGGTTGACTGGCTCACCAGAGTCTTGTCACAACATTTACAGATTTCTGATGTATTTAGGGAGGTGTTTAATAGCTGGAAGTTGTACGAGAGGAGTTACCAGTTTTACTTGGTACAACCCCAACTCAGCAGTCTTGCAGCAATAATTTACACAATGGCACAGCACATCAGCCATATATTTGAGGCCAGGCCTGACTAATGGTCACTGGCAGAATGGACATGGAGACAAAAAAGTGGGATTTGAGTTAACAAGACATATATTTATGTTATAGTCTTCCTAGCTGAAGTTTTTTCAGTGGATAAATTCCATATGCTTTCCTAAAAATATATTACTAATATCATCTCTCTAGTTATTGAGTGAAGAAATATAAATACTAAATTAGGTTTTAGATTTTTTAAGTTTCTGATTATTAAAATATAAAAATAATTTCATTCAAAAGACATTCTTCAAAATATTTCTAATAAGACAGCTGTCTAGAACAAAAAAACCTTATGTTTAATTTTTCTGGCAACAAGGGCAACAATTCAACTATAAGATGTAAACTGAAAATATTTTCATTATTGGTAAGTGCGTAACTATGATGTCAGTAATAGTCAAAGATATACTTCCAGGAAAGACACAGCTTAAAAAATAAGAGAGGATATATTTTGGCTTTAAACAACTGCCCACATCAGTGGCAGCTTCTTCAAGCACTGTGCTTGTAATAGAGGTGCTGAACCTAGAACAATAGCAATTTTACCAAATAATACTCACAATTGTCATCATGGTTTAACCAAAGAGGCATGAATCATAGTGAGAGACTTCATGTACACTCAGATCTTACACTCAGCTGAGAGGTTTCATGAAGTTTAATTATCATGCTGTTGCCATTCTTCATTAAGACACACCTCCTGGTGTGCAAAGTGGTTTTTTATTCATTTAGCTCACACAAGGCCTAGCAAAACTGGACAGAATATATATAATCTATGTATTTTGAAGGGTTAAGCTCAGAAACCTTTACTGCACTGCCCCCTGCTATGACTTAGGCATAGGAAGCTGTGACTCTGCTGCTCATAACCCAACACATTCAACTCCCAGAACTGCCATCTCTGTATTAGCTGACACTCCAAGTTTGCAATGCTCTTGCACAGGGCAACAGGCAGAGGTGAGGTGGAAAAGTCTCCCAGGTTTTACTCCAGACCTGTTCATTTCACTTACAGGTTAGCAATTTGAATATCTATACCTAATGGTCATTAACTAAATATCTACTCCCTGCCACTTAGTCTCTAAGATCCACAGTGTGATGCTCCTATGGGCTTTGTTTCATTCAGACTTCAGAGTGACAGCTCCTGTCACTTTCATCCTGGCTAGATGAAAGACCAGTCATTTCAGCCTGAAGCAATCATCACTTTCAGGACCAGAGCTAAGCTCCTGAGACAAACTCCTGTGAGAAAACCATCCAGAACCTCTAGCAAACTCAGAAATGAGAGGTTTTTTTGCAGTAGCTAGAATTATCTACCTTACACACAACTCCAGCTCAGGGAGCTGAACCAGCTCTGTGCTCACATGACTAAGCTAAGATGTTTGTAACTGATTAGCGATAGCCTGACTAGTGACCAAAACAACTTAAAATCATCTGTTAGATGTTCTGCCACATGTTATATGACAACTTGTTTCAAGAAGAAACTCCTTTTGTCCAATCTTTCTCAGTCAGAAGAAAATACTATACTCTAAATTCAAGTAAAGAAAGCATCTTGTACCGAGCGAGAAAAAAGTAATTAAAAGAAAAGAAGACACCATATCTACTTAGGTACAAGTGGATGTTTTGCACCCAAATGTCAAGAGTAACATTTCTGCAAACTGCTTATATCATACTGCACATTCGTTCTCAAGAGAGGGAATTATTTACTTGAACTGGAACACTGTGTTGAGGAAGAGACTGAAATGAGTCTGGAGGGTAAGATAACAGCTTACCTGCAATTTAAGCTAATTTGCTTTGTTTTCTTCATTAGAACTTCCTGCAGTTTGTGTCCTATTGGGTGTCATTGTTCTGTTACTAAACAATACAAAAATGCTTAATAAACAGTATTTTGTTTCCTGTGTGTATTTTAGAATGCTATATGAACAAAATGGGATTTGTTATTTTTCCCACAGCCTTCTAATACCTATGAATTTTGCCTTTACTCCTTAATTCATTGTTAAGAAATTTTTATACATACAAATAAAATCAAATATGAAAGCAAGCCAGACAGTATTTGTATCCCTTAAAAAAAAAACAACAACAAAAAAAAAACCTGTTAAAAGTAAAAGGTATCCTTCTCTTAAATAACTCCTGTTGCAGGTTATGGTTGACCTCTTTAAGACAGTCAGATTTTGACATTCCTGTTCACCTTACTGCAATGTTTTATTCTGATTCTATGCCAAGAAAATACTTAGAGACACATTTTTAACTTCAGGCATATGTTTAGTTTCCATTGATTTCAATGAAATAAAGAACAAGCAAAAACATTTCTAGATTAGGGACAACATTGAAAAAGTTTTTGGAATAGAAGTGAATCAGGGAATACAAGTTTCTTTTGACCTGCCACTTGCTTGAACTGAACAATCTATAGTATCAGTGATCCCACAGCAGGAAAAGGAGAGAGCGTCAGTTGCACTATCAATTTCTGTTTCTGGGTGTCTCCAGAACAGTCTTTAGAAAAACATGTTTGTCTTTAGAGACCAAGATACACTTATGTTCAAACCACCCACAAGCTGAAAGCAATTTTTTGGAAGGCAAGACATACAGTACAAGATGTACTTAGAATCACGTGATGAAGTAAGCATATGTCAGCAAATAAAATCTTTGATTTGAACTGTTCTGCAGTTAAACAAATAATGTGCACCTCAACAGCCATCAACTGTGTAGCCATCAGTCTTGCAGGTGGAGCCCTACACCCATATACAGCACCCTGTGTGAACAGGGCTCTGCACTGGGGCATGACACTGAGCCAAATACATCTTTAGCAAAACCTGCAGAGATGAGTCTGACACACAGTTCTGAGTAGGAGAAAAACCTCATACTACCACCTGCCTATATTTGATGTTAGGCAGGGATTAACTAAGTTGCATTATCTTATTAAGAATAATAAGCCAGTCTTTTTCCATTTTGCAATGTCATTAACATAACCCTTTGGTGTTAGTGCTATATTGATTATTTACAATAATAACAATATAATAATCAAGTAATTAATCACCATTGTAATTACTTAGCCTTCAATTCTCATGAATCCTAACCTTAGCTTTCAAAGAGTAGTTTACCCATCAGACTCAATCAGACACCTTCTTGTCACTGATGGTACATGCCTTCATTAACACAGCAAACTTCAACTAACTGTTGTTTCAGCCAGGGAAAGCTGTTCCCATAGAAAGCTTTGTCCATCTTCAGGCTATTTTCTTTAAGGGCGGCAAGCATAATAACCAATTTTAAAACTAAAAAAAACCGCAAACCTGAAAACTGAAGTTTGTTCTGAAATTTCTCCTATAAGAGCTCTAATAAGAACATTCATATTAATATTGTTTTGTTAATTTTCTAACTAATCTGAAGTGAAAGTTAAGATAATAGCACAGAAAGCATTCTCTCTGTTTCATTAATGACACCCAGGGCCTGAATCATATTCCAGAGATACTGCCAGGGAGACCTTGGAATGTCCAAAACGAAACATGGAATCTGCTGGCACCAGTATATTTATGTTGTGTGCCCAGGGACAGGACACAAACTCCTCTGCCTCAGAAAGTTTTTCAAAGCCTTTGGCCCAGAGGTGGTCTTAGCCCTCAGTTTCAGCTCTGTGCAAACACAGTTCTATCAGAGCTGGAAATGTGGCTTACCTGTTTCTGCAGAGCTCTTTTTTTTTAAATATCTTAAGCACAAATCTACTCAGTACCTTAAATCAGCTAACAAGAAAACACAAATATGACTTATAGCTTGCTGTTATCTAATACTTCTCCACCCTATTATTATGGCTAGCACTCCCAAATGGATGAAATGATCATTAATAAATTAAGGGAACTGATATGGAAAGTTAGCAACATCATGGGGTCCTGGTCATATGAAGCCTGGCATGTGAGTCTTGAGGTGACAAGAATCCCTTCCTGACATATTAATGTCAGGAAAAAGGGAAAATATTTTCAAACAACTTGAAACAATTATGAGAAGGAAAAAATCTGAAGAAGTCTGTATATTACTGATACTGCAAAGAACAGATGTATAATAGCTAAATTCTTAAACTATACCACATGGGCTCACACACAGAAAACACAAAACAGTGGCAAGAGCAAAGGATTTCAAATTGTCTCAATATAGTACATTGATTTTTTTTCTGACCTCAGTTGGGACTGAGGGAGAACTCTTGCTTCACTGCAGAAGAGGTTGACTTAAGTTGCTTTGCAAGGTAAATTTCAAGTAAGCAGTCTTTTAAATCTATGGGCTGCTCACTAATTATGCCTTTAGTCCTTTAAAACACATAACTGCCCATTACTGTATTCAGTAGAAATACTCAAACATTAATTATGCACGTGCTTTCAAGTGTTTTCAGGATGAGAATCCATGCCAAAGTCAATTAAGTGTAGGGTTCCAAAGTGGTTGGGAAATTATAAAGGATAAACAGGCAGAGGATGTTTCTTAAGTGAAGGTGCAATTCTGGATGTCAGACATGGTCAGAAGCATTGTAGTGATGTGTTTAACCTTGCGAACAAACATAAGAGTTGTTGTAACCTATAATTATGAGAGACAACGTGGTCACAATTAAACCTCTAACTAATGTCTATTTACACAATATTCACATCCATCCTGAGGAGCACAGGTTTTTCATTTGTGAATTCCTTTCTTCTGTAGTCTTTCTGTTTTGACCACATTCTTACTGCCAGCAATCGATTTCGTACCTCCCCTTGCAAAACAAGTGTTTTGTTTATGCTTTGTCCATAACAAGTTTCGAGACAGTGATTACTTTAGATGAAAAACTGCGCATGTTATGTAGGGTCAAAATAAGCTGCCAAACACGGACATCTAGTTCAAGAGACCCCATGAAAGTAAAACATGCCAATGGCAAATACAATATAGGTCCTGTAAGAGATCTGAGCTCTACAGGTGTATTAATTGAGTGGCAGACAGGATAGCCTCTGTCATCTCAGATGGTAATAGATGACTAAATGTAGAAAAACAGATCAAATTCCTACTCTATAATAACCTTACTGAGGCTGTTGGATCTTTAGCACACCATGTGTTTATTAGTACATTTTTGTCTTTTCTCAGAGTACTTTGCCAATATTTCTAGGTGGAGACTCAGCAGCACTTCTGCACTAGATTTTACAGCAGCATTGGGGAAGAATGTAGGTTCAGGGAGAATGAGAGCCACATCCAGTTTTCCCAAATCTACTTCAGTCTTTGTGTCCAGTATTTTCCACTGGAAAACCCTGCAGAAAACCAACTGAAACACTATTGTTTCATTGCAATTTGTATGGTCTGAGTTTGGCCTTACACAGCTGTCTCCAGGATGATCCCTTGGAGCCAAGAGAACCCTTAGATGGAGTCTTAGTGGGGAACTTCTCCTGACTGGTTTTTAGGAGGCAGTCTGAAAGGAGATGAGGCCTCCACAATATATAAGCTTTTGCTCTTGTGGTGAATTGTAGTTGTAACCGAATAAGGTACTGACTAGGAAGGTGAGAATCATCTCCAATTGTTCAAGGGAACATGCCTGTCATCCAAATCGTTATTCCTTAGATAATTAAATACATGGATATGGGCTGTGGGAATCATTATTTGGAATAAAATAGTTCAGATCCTTAACATTTTGTAAAAGAACCTAGACTCGGAGATTTATAGGAAACCATCAAAAGAAGTATTTCATTAACTGATTCAAGACATAAGATCCATTCTTGTGATTGGTTAGGTATAGACATTTAATTAGAAAAAATACCTCATTATGCTCTGATATGTCAAATTAACAAATGTAAGATTCAGTCAATTCAAGGTTTATTACTTTCTCTAAAATGCACAGTCCAAGGATAGGCCATAAAGGGACAAAAAGGCTGGGCATTTACTCAAGCAGGGAAGGATGAGGTAAGAAAGAAAAATGAAAACTGTACCTGCCAATTTGCACATGATCTGATCTCCAGTGAGGGCTGCAGGAAGTAGAAGGCAAATGGGAAGAAAGCAAGCAAAACCAAAAAAAATCAAGTCTTTGGCACACAGGACGACAAGACTGAGAAAGAGACTAAATCCAGCGACTGACCAACAGAGCGGGTGCCAGGCCCTTCTGGATTTTGATCTTAGACTCCTTGCTGACTCACCATGTGGCTGCCAACCAATTGCTCCACCTTTATGTTCCAGTTTCTCATAAGCAGGCTGGTATTTATCTATTAGCCTTATGGATGGTTGTAAAGATAATTAATAAATGTTTGGAAAGTACTTTGAAGATGAAAGGCCAAATTCACAGTCGGAGGGCACTGAACTGATTTGCTCATTCCTTTGCAGCAAAAACAGTCTATACTTACTGAAAGCAAGCAAGAAATCGCCATTTGTTATTGCCCTCTACTCCCTTCTCTACCTATTTTCACCTATTATTATACTCTGTGTTTAGCTAATGTTTGATTCAACGAAATCATATCTGTACAACTACTTATCAGCTAAAAGTTAATCATGTGCCCAATTGATTGTCAGATTAGATTCCAAGTGTAAATGGTATACGGGGGACTGTCGATTATCATATAAATAACAAATATATTTAGCATTGGTCATCAGCTCTCTGAGGTTGGGACAATTTTTAAGGTTTTTTTTCTACCTTAGCACCAAAGTAAACTGTTGATGACAGGTGTTTGGTTGAATTTTGTATTATTAAAATATATTTATAAAAATCACCACAAACGGACTTTCCCTAATGATTCCTCTGCTCAAGGCTGAAGTCTTTCAGGAAGGCAAAACAGTCTTAGCTGTTAGGCTATTAGTGTTTTATGGGTGCCATAAATCAACTGCAATTTCTATCCAACTTAATATGCCAGTCTTTTCTATGAATCTACTTAAAGTTTTGTGTGTCAGGTTTTATAGATTCAACTATGATATCACAACTTGACCTAATTCAGTAGTGTTGCGTAACAGAAGAAAGCTCACTTGAGAAAACTCACTAGCCATCCTGAAATGAAGTCTATTCCTAAACTATTCAAACAAATGATTTCATAAATATTTTGAACTATATGTTTAGTTTGTTGCCAATTAAGATTTGCTGTGTTCAGTCAGATATTGCCTCCTTAAGTATATTATCATGATCTAATATAGGAATAGAAAAGTCAGTTATTCAGTGTGAATTAGTACATGAAATACTAGATATGCCACACTAATCAAGTGATTAGTCCACTTTTGTTTCTACTCTACATAATCAGTGAATGAACTGTATTTTACATTCTGAGGAGAACTAGAAAACCTGATGAAAGATCAAAATATCATTAAATTCTGAGACAAATTTTACTTCTATGTCTTAATACATTTCTAGTTTAGGGCAACCCAATGAAAAATAATTTGCCATCTCTGCAAGATGTTCAAATGGGAACAGAGCAAAGCACACATATAGATTTTGTAAAAAAAGGACAGCAAGTTGTAATTATTTAACAAACAACAGCTAGTTTAAAAAATAGAGGATGCATCTCCAAACTACAGAACACAAGTGCTACTTTTCAAGAACACCACATATAACATGACTTGAGAAGTTGCAGAGTGACATTACATCTAAATCTTCACATGTGAATATGAAAGAAAAACAAGAATATTTTTGTGGCTTAACTTAAAGATGGATGGAAGCACTGAGAATTCACTGCTTGCTTTCTCCCTACTGAGACCAAAATGAAATGATATAGCAGCTTGCTAACCAGTAATCTCAGTAATCTTGGATTCCTCCCACCTGGGGGTCTGTCATGGATGCAGGGGCACCTATAACGCAGCCTCTCCCTCCAATCGCGTTCTGGAAGCATGGAGTTGAGCAGCAGCAAGAGAGCCTGGGTAGGGAAATGGGGTACATGCTCAGAAAGATCATGCTAAGCTTTATGCAGCCAAACTTACTGGTACAAACGCTGAACTAATGCCGCACAAGCTACCAACTCCAGGAAAAGCATATCAATAGCTTGTCATATTTTCCTTTAAGTTTTATCAGCAGCTCAATGGCTGCAGAGTAGGAATCCACTGGTCAGTCTATTTCTTGTTCTATCACGAGGGTTTTTTCTGTGTTTCCAAACAAGAGCATTTTTTGTCTTAATTTCCTGTGCTATAAAAAGAGAGATATTTTCTAAAGTGTTCTGAATTTTGTGGATGAATAGTGTCCTGCACAGTAAATTCAGAGTGCTGTCATATGTAGGCATGTCTAATTTTATGTCCTTCAATTTTCTCATCTATAAAATGAGGATTATTTTATGTGTCACTAAGAGGTTGAATTGATGAGTATCGGTTAAGTATTCTGAAAACTTGAAAATGGAGACAGCATTCAACGAGTTTGCTTTTTAGTTTCACCACATGCATACTGCATAAAGATTAACTCTACAGAGAGGCCAGGGAGCAGGAAACAGGGAACAGTGATGTTATGGTGAGCAGGGTGATATTAGATTAATGGCCATTATAAACAGATGATACTTTATCAACTGACTAATGTTGTTTGGCTATTTGTTGAGAATTGGTTTTATAGAAAATATGTAATTCAGTTTATAGATCTACTGTACTAAAAATGAGCTCCTTCCCCAGTGGTACCAGTCAGGTTCCTTTGTGGCAGGACGCTGAGCCCTTCTTAAAATCCAAGCCAAAAAAAAAAAAAGAAAAAGTTTGCAGGCAGTTTGCAGGATTGATATGTCATGATTTGTTTTTTATGAGGAAAAG
The DNA here is from genome assembly GCA_013390045.1 of Picathartes gymnocephalus. Classification (NCBI taxonomy): domain Eukaryota; kingdom Metazoa; phylum Chordata; class Aves; order Passeriformes; family Picathartidae; genus Picathartes; species Picathartes gymnocephalus. Next base: position 120,275 of record WEKY01010127.1, read on the forward strand.
TCATACTGTTAACACCTAAAATTATGTTTGCACCTAAAATATATGTTTACAGCATTAGGTGCTCCTCGGGAAACAGAGCAGTTAGACAAAGTATTGGGGCAAGCACTGCATTTTTCCTGACCTACTTGGTTACTATATATATAAATAAATGTATATATATATGTTACACTAGCTGTTTGGCTAATTCAACCATTTTATGTTTAGATAAATAGATATAAAATTAGCTAAGAGCACGAGAGCTTGTCACACTAAAAACTACTGTCCAGCTAACATCCAGTGTGTCTGACCTCACTGTAGTTCCCCAAGGAAAGAAGATCTTTGTGTAGTGAGTAAAGAGGTGCTAAGTTTAGTCAAACATCACTTTCTCTGAAGGTGGTCAGAGCCCTCTCCCCACTGCATGCCTTGCATGTGTTTGCCATGTGCTTTCTGATATGCAACAGCTTTTTGGTGGGAAAGCTGCACAGGAATTGTGGGATGAAGTGCAGCTGTTAGAGCAGTGACTGTGCAGCCATACAGCAAAGCTCACAGCTGCAGGATCAGAGGGGACAAAAGGCAATGTGGAGTGAGCAACAGTAACATCTGAAATGTAAGATGCAAGTAATTTATTTTAGGTATTAGAAAAACATGGAAATTAAAGAATGGCTGGAGTAGAACAATGGGAGTGGCTTCACTGGCCAGGTCAAAGCAAACAGTGTGATAAAAGCATTAAAGGAAGAAAAACAGATTAATTTATCTCAGTAGTATTGTCAGCATGGAAGAAGTAAGGAATTAAACTTCAGTAGTTAAGCATGCAGAAGACAATAAATCTTCCTGCAAGTAAAATGATTGCGGTACACTGTCCTTGTTCTCTCTCGCCACTATAACTTCACAAAAGTTAAACAGAAGTTTTGTTGCAGCCTTGGGGCCAACTGATAAGTACAATCTTTGTGCTGGAGTTTGTGACAGATCAGTAAATATTGGAAATGGGGTCTAAGTAGCATTCCACACAGGTTATCTCACAGAAGCAGGAGATGTGAGCAGGCTCACTGGAAAAAAGGGTCATAGATTAAAGGAAGATCTTGCAGGTAAACATTAGGCTACATTGTGGCAGGTTTTATGGGCCTTGTGAGATGTTAGACAATTCCAAGCTTCTCTTGATCTCAAAGCTTTGAATACTAGGACAATTCATATTGGAAAAGAGCTCAGAAGGTCTCTTGCCTATTCTCTTGCTCCAAGCGAAGTCAGCTATGAACTCAAAGCATTATCCAGTTACAAGGCTCGAGTCTGCAAAATGTTCCTGGACAACCTGTTCCACTGCTTCTCTGTCATCATCTGCATCTTTTATCTCATCTGAGAAATTAATTATTGCTTCCAGTTGCCAAATATCTCCTATATTTCCTCCTGGTTCATCCTCATTGATTGTGGCACCTTGGAATTTTTTTCTTCTGCTAAGGAGGCATAACTAGCTGAATTTTTTTTTTTTACACAGTTCCTACAGTATGAGCCATGGTATTGTGAGGAGAATAAGAGCCAAGGAAGATGATGCTGTGCTATAAACTTAACCCCCCACCTTTGTTCAGGGGATTATAAAGCATTAGAGGATGGCCATATTATGAACAGTCTCACAGTTGGTATATTTAAATTCTGTAGGCTAACAGGCTCTAGTGCAGTGCTTTTAGGAGAACCATCTGACTTCTGTACAAGCTGAAAATATTCTCACTGTCATCAGAACAAGGATTTCAGTCCCTAGGGATGTTTTATGAAAGAAAATAAGCAGCTGTACAAGCATTCCTGCCAAAATAATCAACAAAACAGTAACTATCAGTAATCGGAGTACATGGCTGTATATTGGCCCAGAGAACTGCAGAAAGTCAAAACGAGAGCAACAGCTGTGTAAGAAGTAGTTAAATCGTCAGAGAAATAGAAAAGGACAGCAAGAAACTCCATGATAAACATTTTTATTAACTTTGAGGTATACCTTTGTGCCCTCTGAGACAGCGGTCAGGCTGCTCATCACCTCAGCAAATTAAAAATCAGCAACGTCATTTGGGTACCAAACCAAAGAAAGATAAATGTTTTTCCCACACCTATGCACAGGGTGTGGCACTCTGATCTTTCATCAAATCTCTGTTTGCAGGAAAACAGCTTGCTAGATAAAGCTACTAGCTAGTAAGAGCCTTGCATAATGTCTACTCTAAACCTGGCCGGGTTACCCAGGAAATTTCCTCCAATTAATAATCCTTCCTGTCTGAAGTTGGCATGTTTTGTGTAATTCTGTAGACACTGCAGGGTGCTCAAGGACAGAACATTGGCCTGATTGGTTACACCACACTCCCTCCTCAGACATAATGCAGAATTTTCAGTCAGGATGTTGCAGCTGTTCCACCACTGTGCATTGCAGTGTTATGCAATAATTAAGGCCAGGAAATAGAGATTACATCATACCTAATGCAGAGTGGGGATGACTTTTAAAAATCCTCAGAAGTAAAGTTTTATTTCACAATTAAACAATAAACAAATAAATGCATGAAACAACAACACTGAAGTCAAGCAGGAAGGCTGCTTAATGACTTTCAGATATGAAGAACTGAAACATCAAATCACAGTAACACATGGAACATGAATTAACCAGAGTTAACTGAGCTGACCAGAAATATTTCACCTATGGGGTCATATAGAAGATGCTCCCCAGGCAGTGAGAACTACTTGATCCAAACACGCAGTACACTGATGAGAAACAAACCATAAAGAATTAAACAATAAAATGCTGCTAAATAATTTTCCTATGCTTGAGGTCTGTTCTGCAAATCAGAAATTGACATATATCTAATAAATAAACCCTTGCAAAAAGATCAATTTACTAGCTACAGATATATTGCAAAATCTTACTCTTTAAGATGAACTAGTCAGAAAAAACATTAAAAATTAAGACGTTAATTGTGTTAATATCTAAGCAGAATTCCTTGCAGTTGTGTCTCAGTAAAAACTCTAGTAAATGCTTCAGTGGAAAAATAATGTTCTAATGCTAAAATGCAAATGCAATGAACTTCAGGGAACCCAGCTATTTTTAATTAGTCATGCTAATTAGCACAGTGAAAGCCTCAAAAGTGAAGTTGATAACCAAAGCTTAGCACTGCCAACTACCTATCTCTGGATACAAGACAACTGAGACTACACTGACATTGGTGCAATTGCTTGAATACTGAACAGCCAGCAGTAGTTAGTGTAGTGCAAGATACTGCACCTTTTTGTTGTTGCTGTTCACTTCTTAAAAGGAACATTTGATTCTGCAGTATAAGATCTACCACATTCACCTAAGTTCCTGACATTCTGGCCTGCCCTACAACAGCCAGCATTACAGAGCAGGTTTCAGTAGATGTGCAATTCACTGTTCCATTTGCACACATAACTACAGGAGACTTAGGGGCTTAAATTAATTCCCTTCCAACATTTATTGAAGCATGAGATTTTCAGTCTCCTTATTTAACTATACTCTATGACAAAAAAATCTTACTAGTACACTGAAAATTCGTCTATTAAAAAATCAGCATTTTAAAACTAGGAATTTCTGTGGCATTACATTTCACTTACCAACCATGTGCAACATAAATATTTTCAGTTCTAAATATATTAGAACCCCACTACTCAGTGCTTTTTCTCTTATGAAATTAAATTTAAAAGAGACAACAATCCCTACTATTTGGATGTCTCTTTCAACCATTTTTCCAGTTCTGACAGTTCTAAATAATTCTCCCACATGTCAAACACACACTACCAGTGAAGCTGTCAGATCAGAAAGATAACTACTGTCAACACTATTAGCAAACATCTTGCCAATCATCTAGCACGTATTTCCTCATTTTTGTTCTGCATGGGGCTAGATATGGAGGCAGAATAGATGGTGCAACCTGTCATTAGAAGCTCTGCTGGGAAGAGGCTGAATACTACAAATCTTCTCTTCCCTCCACTTCCCCAAATTGCTTCCCTATCTACATGTCAGAACACAAAACCTTTACCCTCAGTCTCCTTAGCATCAGAATATGAGACACACTCACAACTCTGCAGTGGCTAAAACCTGAATTGTCCAGTAACTAGAATCAAATCTTCAGCTTTCTTCATCAGCTACATGCTTGATGCAGCCTGGTCAAAGAAAAATACCTTCAGTTTTGAAAATCTAAAAGCAGCCTGAACACTGAATATACTATCAAGATAATATATTGAGGCATACATTTAATACTGAATATGCTTTCCAAGATAAATATAAGATATCCTGTATCATTTTGGAGAGGAGTAGTGCCTGAAAGAAAACAGCAAACTGCAGTGGTATCAGATGTACATACAGGTCTGATGTATTACATGTGAAATTTCCCCCTTTCCTGTTCTGTTTGTAGGAATTTTAATTTTGTCCAAGTGTTAACTCACCTGAGTTTAGGTTTTAATGACTTCTGTAAACTTGAAAAAATATTATTTGAGTTATCCATGATGACTTAAAAATCCTTTTCAAAACAGCATCTGGCATCCTCAGAGGTCATCAAGCCTACGACAAAATTGTATATGGGTAGGCAAGACAGATCAGAAGTGGAGCAAGAACAGCATCTCTTAAGGTATAAAGCTATTTTAAATTCTTTCTGTTCTCCCTAAGTGATTTTTTTTATTATTTGTTTGCAGAGTTCTTTAAGTGTTTAGTATCACCTAACTTCCTTATTTGTCCTTATTTGACAATATAAATACATATGAAACAGAATTCTACAATATAAAGAAATGCTACTAACAATAAATAGAGTAACTAGGATTATTAAGGATTATACTCTATTAAGGATTATAGTCTATTAAGTAGGCTTATGTGCATATATATAAACTTGTATTTCTGTGTTCAAAAACTTGCACACACTTAAATTTATACAAATGAGACCTAGAGTTTGATTAAAGCTAATGAAAATCCTCCAGCAGCAAGATGTTTAAGACTGCTGCCTAAATTCCCTGCAAGAAGAATGCAATAACCCAAATAGTTCTTCACCAGCTGAACCTTGCTCATCTTGCTTTGTAATCAAGTAATTTGATTCAAATTATCTATAAGAGGAAAGCAGCAGAATTTAGCTTTGCAGCATACTATTCATTTAAACAAGCAAGATGCAGATCACATATCTAAGTTCTTCTATAATAAAATGATAATGACTTTAATTACAGTTTAAAATACTAAATATGAGAGTAAACAAAAAATAAATCCTTTTTATGGTTCTTACTCAGAACAAGCAACGCATTTCATTTCCCAGTGTCATCTCTGAACAAAATTTTCCAATTTTTCAGTCATTCAAATAATATATTTATTCTCCAAGGTGTTAGCTGTTTTATTAAAAAGCTAAAGGCAGAGCACTGAGGGAGGAAGCATACAGTCTGCTGGAGTCTAGTCTAGTGCATGATTGAAAATAAGCCTGGCAAAGTCTCCTGGCAACACTTTGTGGAAAGACACAGTAAACAAATAAGTGTAAGTTACATGAACAGTAACTGAATGCTAGAGCCTTCATTTCTTAGCCAAGAATACTTCCAATGGCTCTGTGTGCAGCTGAGGAGCTGTTGCATCCATTTCAGTATCAAACAATATATGTTAGGCTGTTTACAGTAGACTTACTTAACAGACGATTGAAAGTCAATTAAATACTTCAGATCAAAAGTAAAATAAAAAAAAAAAGCAATTATTGTCTTCCTCTGATTTTTAAAGAGATCATGATCTTCTTCTAGATAATACAATTTTTAATCAGATATCTTAATGTAATCGCTGCAGTAGCTGTGTAAGTAATAGCGTAAATCTGATAGTTGCAAGGACTATGAGGCCTTTTCAGCAGGTGTTGGCCAAACCTGCTCTGCTTTAATTGTGCTGATTACTGTATAAATTCTAGAACAGTTGTGACAGATTTATCACTTTAACTCTGCTTACCACTAAGCCAAGCACAGCCTGTGACACTACTGTTCAGGGGCTTAGACATAGGGTTTTTTCCTACTGGGACAGAGAACTCAAGAACCCCTGCAGTCAAATCTTAACCATACTCTGTGTCTAAGAACTGCTTTAAATTTTGCATTGTCTTTTGAGCTCTGAACACTATCCCCATAAGAAGATTTTGACCAATTCATTATCTCCTATATAATCACTTTTTACAATTTCATTGATGGTAGAAACAGCAGAGAAGGCTAAGAAGATAAAAAGAAAGTAAAAAATAGTTGCCTCTTTTCCCTTCTTTAGAGAGAGCTTTCATCCTTTTGGACTGGAATAATTCCAGAAATGTATGTTCCTTCATTACAATTTATTGTCATGCCTCTCTGTTTGTTCTGGTCTGGAGAGAATCAAAAGTAGTCACATCTTGTTCACGTTGCTTGCAATTTTACCATTTTACTAATGGCCTACTACTCTAAATTTTCCTCCTTTATGCCATGTAAACTGATGCTGACATGACTGTCACTTCAACCTATTGAGACTGTAAGCAAAATTTAGCAAAGGTTGTTTATTCTAAATTCATTATTCTTATTTCTGACTTCCACTGCTAACCAAGGTCACTACTTCTGAGTAAGTCTGTCAAGTTACACTGATAGTCTCATATTTAAAGCCTCGTAAAAAGGTTTTAAAAGTTTGCTTTAACAGTATTAACTGAACTTACATTGGTGTAGCCTAAGATATTAACTTACAGGTATCTAGTGCTCATTTGGGGTTGTTTTGTTTTCCAGACAGCTACTGTATAATTTCTGAAGTGCTAAATACCAGTACCTTTCTTTAAAGAAATGTCAGAATATTAATAAAAAGGATGTTACTCGAATATGTTACAAAATTGCATGATTTATCTAGGCTACCTCTCTCACATATGGTAATGTATGTCATTGGCAGAAAGACTTTAACCCTACTACCTAAATTACTGCTAAATTCAGAGCCATAGGGAACGTTTTGCTAAATATTCAACAATTAAAATATATGCCAGGAATTATGCAATGATACGTCTCCCTCCCTTGTGGTTATTCTTGCTCCAAATGATGAATTAGCACTGAAAATAGCAGAAATGCAGAGAGCATTACTGTATTTTAAGTAACTGTATCAGATACAGATAAAGCAAACATTCAAAGCCTATCAGCATTTTCATTGCTGGTTTCTCAGTTCTAATAGTTCTGCCTTGAAAGACAAGGAAATCTTTTGAGGGCTATTACACTACCTAAAACATGAGATTCTTACACCTCACAGTAGGTACAGCCTGCCCTTTTGTACTGCCATAGGCCCTTCTTCCTTAATTGTAACAGCTGTAGTTACTCCAAAAGCTGTGTTAAAAGTGGGAAAGAGTATAGGATCAGTGATGGTGTTTCACAGGAGAGTATTTGGGGAAAGCAGTTAAATCTCAGTGATGTTTAGACCTTAAATAAGATGGCAGTCACAGTAAAGCTTAAGGCACAGCAACTTGCAACCAGGGAATTTTGCCTTTTTTCATTTTATGTCAACATGACAAATAGAAACGTTTTGTTCTGTCATAACCCAAAATAAATGTTTCATGAACTCTTTTCTGTGAGCTTTTCTGTCAGAGCTCACCTAGCTGTGGAATGCTGAGTCTGCTGCTCTGTGAGAACTTGATCAGAATATTTTCCTTTCAGCTACTGAGATGAAGGGTTTAGGTTGTCAAGAAAGCAGGAAGGTTTAAAACAGTCAACATAAAAACTGTCATACAATTAAAATAGATACACGTTTGCCATTCAGTGCAGTGAATTTCTGCAATGAGTAGTTTTCTGACTGTGACTTCATAAAGTAAAAATAGCCCCATTTTAAATGTGGAAATAGTAATTTAAACATGAAAATACTAATGCTCATAGGTGGAACGTGAATAAAAAGCCAGAACCTCCAAGTTCTGTTCCTCACCCTGCCAACTCACATTGCTCTGGCTTAGATTCCCTCTCTGTATTCATCGATCTCAATCAGGCATTTTGAGTTCTGTGGACCCTGAAAGCACTATCACATTCACCATAAAAGGATGGTGAACAAGTATAACCCTCAAGACTGAAAGTTCTACTAAGGGTTCAGTTTCTTTGTGGCCCAGGTTGTTTTGCCATGTGAGCAGGCTGATTTGTACCAAAGCTTCAAGTAGAGAGAAGAAAAATGAAAAAACTAAACGAGCCAGGAATAAGGACAGTGGGTAATGGGGTAAATGGGAAGCTCTCAGCACAGCCTAAGACAGAAAGAATAAAGTTTAAAAATAAATGAAGCCAAACAAGCTGTTTGATAACATGGCCTCTGGCACATCAGAATTTGAAAACCTAAGTGTTTCCTTTCAAATAACTCCCATCTCCAAAACAATCCCACTCCTTGGGATACAAGTGGCTCTATTTGCCTAGTAACAAGAGCTAAGTCTAAATATATGTGACAATGAGAACAAAGGCACAAAAAGCACATGAGAGCAACACATTTAATAAAACAACCTAGGCAAGATCCAAATACAACTGGGCATCTTAGAGCAAAGAGCCTTACCTTCACTCTTGCCTCAGAGAGCCCTGCAAAGGTTTTATGCATTTCCCTCTCTCTCCAGCCTGCTCACACATGTTCTGTTCTGCCCAAGCTCACACTTAGGTCCATTGTGTGCCTATGGAACATGCTTTATGGGGCTGTAACCTATCCCAGCCAAAATCACCGAGTCCCTGATTCCAGGAGACCCACATCATGGGAGCAAAAGCAGGCTGCTGCTTCCATACCTTCAGCCCATGCTGCTCAGGCCTGCCTACTCCTCCAAAACAATCTAATCTCTGGGTCTTATCCTCCAGAAAATATCAGTTGTACATAGTATTAAACACAGTACTTACTGTCATGGAGGCACTCCCAACAGGAAAGAGAAGCAAGCCCATAATTATTCCTCCAGTCTTCTCTAGACTTCCTAGCTCAGCTTCCAAAAAGCAGACTTACTGGGCAGGCTGACTCTTCAGTCAGAGTGTTTTTGATGCAGTTCTCTTTTCCTTTTCTCATTAGGCAGAAATATTAGCACTAATCTGATTTTATATCAAGATGCCCTATCCAAGGATAATCCAAGTGAGGCATCGGTCTATCCAATGTTTCTGAAAAGTTCTAAGCCTCTCACACCTCTGTTCTTTGGTGGCACCAACAGAAGAGCTTCCAGCATCCAGGCATCAGGCTTCCATCTTCATATTGCAAACAAAATGTTTGTTTTGTAAGACAGAGAACTTGATTTTTTAAAAACCCTGAACATTCATTGCTCAAAACGTGTATCTGGAACTCTGATCCCATATTCAAACCAGACAGTTACTGCAATAAACTTGGGTATTGGTTATTCAGAGCATGTGAGGGACTGCCCTGCAAGAGACAAACCCAAATCCTTTAGTTCTGCCTTTCTAAGTGAAACTGGCACTAGCATGAACTTAACTCTCTTTTGAAATCTAACAAACTGCACAACAAATTGTTCTGCACTAAGGAAGAAAACGTTTTTTTTAAAAAAAAAAGGTCAAACTGTCTTCTCAACTACAGCAACAAGAGAAAGACTATTGTATTCATTAGAGTTACTTCAGTTTTACCTTGATGAAGAACAGAGTGGACTTGGGAACATCTATTTTTAAATCCTCTCTTATTTAAATCATCAGGTGGAAGACTGCTGGGAGTATTTTATAAATAAGCTGTTTGGTTCAGCACTATTAGAAACTTTGAGGTATGCAATCAGATTGTAAAAATTAATGAGAGACTGATGATAGTTCTCAGCTATTTTGACAACAGCCTTAAAATCTTCTATGTGAAAATGATGAAATTCTGCTTTTAATTAGAAAATTAATAGTTTTATGCTTACGAACTACACAGAATTTTTGTGCTAAGGAGTTCTCAGATTGCTTTAACAGTGTATCAGAAGTAAAGTGCTGAAAAAACTGACTGTACCTCAAATCCATAAAAGTGCTCAGACTTCTTGTTTTATTTGCAGTGACAGGACTTTTAAAGTAGAATGATTGTAAGGTTTGCAAGGTTTCTTGTGTAATTGACAATCTAGGATCTAGTTGCTTAACCTAAGGAAACAAACCATTGCCTAGATTTTAGGATATATATCCAGATCCCTGGCTGTGTAAATTAACTTAATTCCCTTCAAATCCTGATGTCTCAGACAAATTAGCAGAAAGATTACCATAAAGCAAATCCAACTAATTTCAACAATTTGGATTTTCTTAGACTGCTATAAATTAGCAAATTATTAAAATAGACGTTCGACTGCGACATTAACACAGAGATTGATGCTACATCTCAGAATCTACTCATGCAGATTACGATAATACATCTGAATACAAAATAACCCAGGATCAGAACTGAGGATGTTCCAAAACTGACAAAAACCTACATAAATGCAATATCCTCTGACTGTGCTCTCCCCTTTTAGAGACCTCATCCACCTATCTTACATGGCCTCACTCTGTCTTTGAGCTGGCAGCACAGTTTCGGCTTGCTCTCTTGTGGCCAACATTAGAGCTACAATTGTCCTGATGCTATTCCCTTCCAAGGACCTTTGTGATCGGTTCTTCTAAAGCATGACAAGTTTCCTCAGATTACAGTCACCTACAGCTGAACCTCATAAACCACTCATACTTGAACCCACAACCCATTACGGTGGCTTAACATGTTACCAGCATCAGCTGAGAGAAACAGAACTGAGTACGTGCGGATTTCCAGCCCACAGCAAAACATGGAAACGGAGGCTGCTAAGCTTCAAAGGCAGCATCAGTCCCACCCTGTGCCTCTCCCAGCTGTAAAATCCTCCAACACAAATGTACTGCCAACATCGTGAACAGAGGTCTTCAAGACTGACAGTGTCCTCTCAAGGATGGCCTCACCTCTTCAGCGTGCTTTTAACAGCAGCATTTTGGAGTTTGAGCTTGGTTATTTAAAGGTCATTGTTTTGGCCATGCATTTGCTAACAGGTGATGGCAACGTCAAAGATTTTCTGATATCTGTAACTACTTCTGGTTTTTACCTGTTTACATGATTTGTTAGGTAAATTGTGTTATTTTGCATATTTTTAAAGATGCCAGAGGCTGAAAAGGTGAGGACTTTAAAAGACTGAAACATTCCTTCATACTTCATTAACATTGTGTCAGGCATTATTAACTGCCATAAACGGTTTTATGCTAGTAAAAAGAAAAATAGTTTAGAGCACCAGAGATGGCACAAGGGCACAGACACAAGCAGGATGACCAAGAAGTTTCACTGAATTGAGCTGTCAGCCAGATGACCTCTAAGTGCCCTCCCCAGCTCTCAGGAATAACAGTGCAGGCACATCACAACACCAGAACTGCAGCAGCCCTGAAATGAGCTTGAATGGAGAAGACACTGCTCTGCACATGGAGTGAAAAGGTGCCAACTTTTCCTCTGTTGAGTTGCCAACACAGCTGCTCTTATTGTGGTTATGACTGTAATTTCAGCAGTGATCTTGTCACAGGAAGTCATTAATTTAAAAAAGGACCTATCAGAAGCCCACTCCATATCAGTAGAAGAATCACCAATTTGTGGTAAAACCAGAAGTTAAAAACATTCCACATTTGCTATTATACCTCAAAACCATTACCATCACTCTTCTGAACCAATCAATAAAACTGAGTGATGGATTTTTGATTAATAAACATTAACTGAATTTATTACTGAACATAAAAAGGATAATCAGTACAGAAATTATACTTTGACTACTGGGTTATTTGATCATCAACCTTTGTAACATATGAACAACAAATAAAACACTTCCAGCAGAGGGTTGGAAGTTACTCAGATTAAACAAATTACTCAACAGAACAACAGTGACAAACTACAAAGCGCACTGAGCAATAGCGCCAGAAATGATTTGTATGACCCAGATATGTGTATTTCTTTTAGAATTCAAAGGACAAGCCCCAGAACCACCGTAACCCCTGGGCAACAACTCCCCAGCACCTTCAGTTGCTCTGCTTTAGGACTGCCAGAATCACAGCAGCACTGTGCACTGCAGAGAAAAATAGATCAGCTCCCTCACCTGTCCCACCACACAGCCCCACACGCTGCCATGGTGAGGCAAGGCTGGAGGCACAAGTGCGTGCTTAAAGGTGGAGGGAAGAGCAAAACTGACCTTTTAGGAAAGTGTAACCTCAGTTTCTCTTTCTTCTAAAAGCAAATAAGCACAACTTTTGCAAGTTAGTGTATTGTGAGATATCCTTATAGCCAAATTGTCTTTCTTCATCCTTCTACTAGGAACCAAAATCCTTATTCTTCCTATAATGCTGCCAAAAATTTTGATCAACATCACAGACATTCCAACCAAGCTTATGGATACAACCAAGGTGCAACTCTGCTCACAAACTCTATTATCAAAATATTTAATATGTATGATTATGTGAAGCAAAAAAAGTCAACACTACTACCTCTCTTACTAAAGTTGCAAATATTTCAAATGGTTCATGAAGATTTGAACTATATTTGCACTGCAGTCAATACCACAAGGACCACAACTGCGATAAAAATCTCGTAAAATCCTACAACTGAGCAGTCTGTAAGTGTGGATTACTCTTGAGTGTTTAGAATAATTATGCTACGTTTAAAAAGAAGAAAAGGGATAAAAATGGGACAATGATGTGTTTATAAAGACAGGTAATAAGACGCATCACTTCAACATGTCTATAATAGAATGGAAGAGATGGAGAAATGTTAAGATCATCTTAGGTGGATGGTCTGTAAACATCTATCTTATCTAATAATAAAATCATAGAATCACAGAATGGTTTGGTTTGGAAGGGACCTTAAAGATTATCTCATTTCAATACCCTGCCATGGGTGTTGAAATGAGATCAACCCCCTAGACGAAGGGGCTCAGAGCTCTATGCAACCTGGCCTTGAACACTTCCAGGCATGGAGCTGCCACAGCTTCTCTGACCAATCTGTGCGAGTGTTTCACCACCCTCCGTGTAAACAACTTCCATGAAGTATCTAATCTAAACCAGCCCTCTGTGAGTTTGGATCCTTTCCCCCTTGTCCTGTCACTACATGCTCTTCTAAAAAGTCCCTATCTTTCTTGTAGAAACATGCCCTAATAATGAACATAATGAAACATATACTCCTAATAGCTGTAAATAGTGTATGATTCATAACTCTCCTGGAATACCTTTAAGCAAATCACTTAAAGGGGTTTGAGAAGCCGCTACACGACAGCAGCCCGGGGTCACACCACACCAAGCCGCTTCCTTCCTTTTCCGGGTTTTCCGACACACTCCACAAGCGGCACAGTTTCCAAGCGTCACTCCAAACATCTCCACCCTGGGCCTGTCCCGACGTCCTCCCGCACACGGCTCCTGGGAGCTCCGTCCCGCCCGGCTCAGCCGGCGCAGTCTCGGCTTCCCCCGGGCGGGGGCGCGAGCCCCCTCAGGATTCGCGCCATTCGGCTCGCGCTCCAGCGCGTGCTCGGCCGCGCCTGCTGATTGGTGCCCCGGCAGGCGCGTGCTCGGCCGCGCCTGCTGATTGGTGCCCCGGCAGGCGCGTGCTCGGCCGCGCCTGCTGATTGGTGGTGTTCCGCGCGGCCCCGCTTGTGCGCATGCGCTCTGGTGCGACCGGTCTTGGTGGCCGTGTGTCGGAAGGTGTGGGGCTGTCGCCGCAGTGGGGTGAGAGCGCTCGGTGCCCGCCGGGGCGATGTCGGGCCGCCCGCCGCGGCAGGAGGATGGGGAGAGCGCGGCGCTGCGCCACAAGGAGGAGCTGAGCCGGCGGGTGAGCGGGGGCGGCCCCTCAGGGCCCTGTGCCGTGGTCCGGGCCGAGGCGCGGGCAGCTCCCGGAGCCTGTCACCTCGGGTGCGAGCAGCATGAGGAAGAGGAGGGCGGGTGTTGTCAGGGACTGGGGCTCCTATGCCCGGGGTTGCGCCCTCGGGCGCCGAGAGCGTCCCGCGTGTAGCGAGCTCGTATCGCCTCGCTGTTAGCTCGCTTGTCAGATTGGTATTTTGGATCTTACTGCTTCAAGTTGAGCTTGAAATGTCAAGTGAGGCGCAGTGAGGTTTTTCTCACAGAATCACAGAATATCGTGTGTTGCAAGAGACCCCCAATGATCGAGTCCAATTCCTGCCCTGCACAGGACACCCCAAGAATCACACCATATGCCTGAAAGCGTTATCCAAAAGCTGTTTGCTCTCTGTCAGGCTGGTGCTGTGACCACTTTCCTGCGGAGTTCAGTGCCCAGCCACCCTCTGGGTGAAGAATCTTTTCCTGATATCCAGCCTAAACATCCCCTCACCCAGCTCCAGGCCGTTCCCTGTAGTACTGTCACTGGTCACCAGGGAGAAGAGATCAGTGTTTGCCCCTCCACTTCCCCTCGTGAGGAACTTGGAGACTGCTGTAAGTTATCCCCTCAGTCTCCTCCAGGCTGAACAAACCAAGTGCACTCACTTGCTTCTTATATGGCTTCCCTGTAGTACCTACTTCAGCTTTATCTGCCCAGAATGTCCCAAGGGATTTCAGCCACAGAGGCTGGTGGTCCTCCTGCATCCACTCCCTCTTCCCTGCTGCTCGTAGCATTGCTCCGTGTACCAAGCCCTGTGAAACTGCTTTCACTCAAAAAAACCTCATAGCAACCTTCCAGTATTCCAAGGGGACCTGCAGGGAAGCCAGAGAAAGGTTCTTCATCAGGAACTCTAGTGAGAAGACCAGGGGTAATAGGTACAAATTGAAAGAGGACGAATTTGGGTTAGATACTAGAGAAAAATTCTTTACTGTGAGGATGGTGAGGCCCTGGCACAGGTTGCCCAGAGAAGCTGTGGATGCCCCAAGCCTGGAAGTGTTTAAGGCCAGGTTGGATAAGGCCTGGAGCAACCAGGTCTAGTGGGATGTGTCCCTGCCCATGGCAGGGGGCAGGTTGGGACTAGATGATCTTTAAAGTCCCTTCCAACCCCTTAACATTATGTGATTATATGAAAAAATTACTTCTGCATGTCCATGTTGTATAGGTTTTTAACTGCCTGGAAGCTGCAAAGCTGGGACATCAGAGCAACAGGTTGTCACTTCTATTGTGCCCAAGTGGCTGGTTTAGTCCATAGCAGAGGATGGCACTGCTGCTTTGCCTGTTGGTGTTGTAGATACAAGGCATTGATGTAGCTGCTGGAAAAGTTGTACTTTCAGTGCCATATTCAGTTTGGCTGATCTCAGTCTGTGGCAGCTTCCTACAGTTGCACCAATTCCAGGAGACACAAAGGAAGAACACAGAAAAACAGTGTTTGCTTCTAACAAAAAGCATTGTGCCCTCTGAACAGATTTTTTTTGTAGTTTTTGGCTTTTGTGACAGTCCTTCTGATTACTCTTTAGTATTCACAGCTGTCATTGTAAAAGGACATGGGAATATCTGCCACATCTACTAGTGCAGAACAGAGTGGTAAATCCCACTCAGGATGTTAATGTAAAATCCAGAGCAATAGAAAGGCTCCCATTGCTCCTAATACAGTTCTAGAGTGTTTGGATTTTCCTTAATTTCATTTTGAATCTGCAGCATGCCTGTGATTATAAAGTATATTCTTGATTTTATGCTAAATTTTGTTTTCTAAAGCTATTTGATGTTGTATTAGTTGTGCAGATGTTTTCTTCTCTTCTTGGGGGAAAAATGTGCTCTCTGATTATAAATAGCTGTAGGTACTCTGGCTTCCCAAAGACTTTTGAGGGTAGGAGAAATACCAATGCATGCAAAATAACTTGTCTCTAGAGACATTAAGTATGTAATTTTTATATTGACCTTGTCTTCAGTGATTCATTTGGAGAACAGCAGCTATACATGCATGTTGGTGTCTTAAAATTCCAGTAGACGTGCTCACCACTAGGATTATAATACGATGGCTTGTTTTTATCATTAAATTCAAATGTATCTTTTGCCTTTCAGATTAAAGAGCAAAAGGTTGTAGTCGATGAACTTTCTAATTTGAAGAAGAACCGGGTAAGGTTTTATAAATTTGCATATGACTGTTTCCTTTTAGCAGAGAAATAAACATAGAGACAAGAGGAGAAACAGAATCAGAGCATGCTGTCTGTAATTCATTGTAATACAGATTTAAATAAACATGTGGTTTGCTGTGCTCAGAATAATTTGTCCTGCAAATCATTTGGTTATGTATACTTGTGCAGTGTTGGGGTTTTTTGCTTTTTTGATGTTTTATTTCATTAAGATGTTTAAGTTGATCATAAGGATTCATGAGGTGTTCTTATTTTTTCTGTGCATTTGTTTAAAATAGACTGTGATCCCTAGTGGATGAAGAAAAGAGAAATTCAGAATTTTCTTGGGTTGAGCATTAAATGCTTTTGATGGTACAGCATTAGAATGTTGGTGTTGTCAGGGCAGAACTTACCCCTTCACTTTTATACCAGGAGTGTCTCTTTGAACCCACACCAGCTTCTGCTGCGGTGTGGTTCCAGAATCTGCTGCTTTGACTTGATACAGTGTGGGTTTTGTTTTACAGAAAGTTTATAAACAGCAACCCAACAGCAACATATTCTTCCTTGCAGACCGAACAGAAACGCTGTCTCAATGTAAAAGTAAGTTTGCAGTGTAAAAGTATCTCAAATAGTTTATGTTTAAAAGCTGTATTTGCAGCTGTTTTCAGAGGTATATTAAAATGAGAAACTGGCAGCTGTGTGTCAAATACAACATACTAGGAGAAGTGATAATAGAGGTGATGATGGAAGAAGCATTAGAAGAGTATAAATTTAGAAGTATAAATTTAATTTTCTGGATTGAACAATTACTACTTCTCTTTGCTTTGATTTGGGTTAATAGTGTTGCCATTTTAATTGTCAGTTCCCTTTTCTTACGCCAGATATTTAAGTCACACTGATTATATAGGCAGGAGTTGGCCATTCCCCTATCGTAGTTTGGCCTTCTTTGGAAGAAAAAAAAAATCATCATCATCTTTGTATAATTAAAGAGGAATATGCTACAGTGAGCTTATGTAGCTTTTGTTAGTAATGATAGAACACAAACAGCGCTTTGGTTAATCAGTGTTTTATGTTTGTCACTTTAATTGAACAAGTGGCTGGAATTACTAATTTTGTAGATATACTCTTAAACTTATCTACGCATAAACTTGCCTGTTTATGAAACTGATTATTTGTATAATTTTTTCTTACACAGATACATTAGATGAATTAAAGAAGGCACACCAGGAGCTGGAAAATTCAGAAAAGGCTTTCAAGAAATAGCTTATGTGAATTCCCCGTTGCAATGTGTGGTATTTGTTGTGTTGTTACCTTGTGCAGCCAGCGTGCGATTCATGATTTTCTTTGTGAAGATATCCTCTGCCATCTGAGAAGAAGAGGACCAGACAGTAGCCAGCAGTTGATAAAAACTGTGTCTGATCTCTCTTATGAATGTCTGTTTTCAGGCCATGTACTTCACTTGAGGGGACTGGTGACTCCTCAGCCTCTGGAAGATGCCAATACCAATATTTTTCTTTGGAATGGAGAAATTTTCAATGGAGTGCATGTAGGAGACCTAGAGAATGATACTGAAGTAATGTTTCATCATCTGGCCTTATGCAGCAGTGAAATGGACATTTTGTCACTCTTCTCATCACTTCAGGGGCCCTGGTCCTTTATTTATTATGAAGCACCCCGACATAGTTTATGGTTTGGCAGAGATTATTTTGGTCGTCGTAGTTTGCTTTGGCAGTTCAGTAATGAGGTTGACAGTGCTTTCTGTCTCACATCTGTAAGTGGTTATTCTGAATCAGGCAACCAATGGCAAGAAGTCCCAGCATCTGGAATTTTCAAAATTGATCTCAAAGCTTGTGCAACAACTAAATCTTTCTCTTTAACAGTGTTTCCATGGAAGTACAGCTGCAGGGAGGAAGCAGTAGAAGAAACATGCATTAATATTCTTGACCAAGTGTCAAAAGACTTGCCAAACCATGTACATCTCGTGATGAATGAATCAAAGCTGTGTCTTAGAGCACCAGTTATCCCCTTGAATAAAACAGTTTCTGAACCTTCAGGTGCATATCCAGGCTCTAATTTTAGCAACACTAACTGTGTGGTTTCTGTAGAAACCATTCAAGAATTTCTTGCAGAGAAGCACAAGAAAAAATTAGCCTGTCAGTTTATTGATGTTT
Source organism: Picathartes gymnocephalus (assembly GCA_013390045.1). Classification (NCBI taxonomy): domain Eukaryota; kingdom Metazoa; phylum Chordata; class Aves; order Passeriformes; family Picathartidae; genus Picathartes; species Picathartes gymnocephalus. Next base: position 138,343 of record WEKY01010127.1, read on the forward strand.
TAAATGAAGCAGTCAAGAGACGAGTCCTGTGTCTCTTTAGAGATCAGAAAACAGAAGTTCCAAGCATGTCTCATAAGAAAGCACATGTTGCAGTGCTCTTTTCTGGTGGCATTGATTCTATGGTTATTGCAGCTGTGGCTGATAAACATGTGCCTTTGGAGGAGCCAATCGATCTTCTCAATGTAGCTTTCATGATGAAAGAGCAAGCTAAACACAAGGGTACCACTAAAAGACATACCAGCCATGAAGTACAGCTTGATTTGCTTTGTCCTCAAGGAAGCTGTCAAGATCTTGATGCTGACACTGGTACTCATTTATCTTGCTTTGATGTTCCTGACAGAATCACTGGTAGAGCAGGACTGAAGGAATTAGAAGCCATTAACCCTTCAAGAACCTGGAACTTTGTGGAAATTAATATTACGCTAGAGGAATTGAAAAAAATGAGAAAACAACGCATTAATCACTTAATCTATCCACTGGATACAGTCTTGGATGACAGTATTGGCTGTGCAATTTGGTTTGCTTCCAGAGGAGAGGGTTTCATTAGTAACCAAGGAGAACTGAAACCATATAAAAGTCTTGCAAAGGTACTGGGTTTTTTTGTTTTGCTTTCTGCCTTATGTTTGACTTCTGAATGTAAGAACAGTTTTGTTGATTCAGAAATCAGCTAGGATCTTTGCTATTCATAAGGCTTCTGAAATTCAGTGTCAGAATATAGAATAGTTCTGTAGTTATAATATTTGCATAATTCTGGAGTTAAAAATCACATTCAGTTCTCTTGTCATGTAATGTGCATGGCTTTTAAGTGAACTTGGATATGCAGTAATATGAGCAGGAAAAAGATAACCACCATCTATAATTTTTGATTCTGATTTCTCACTCCTCTATTCCTGATGGCTTGTGTAGGGAAAAACAAACTGTTTAATTTCAGCTGTTGAAGGCACAGCTATCTCTTGATAACATTTTACTGTACTTACTGAGTATTGTAAGCCATTTTTACTTCATGTAATGTAACTGTTACTAACCCAGTACCTGGTAAACAAATACTACTATGGGTGTATATTCAGGTAACTATTTACAACTTATCACATGCACATAACCTTTGGCAATAATTTGTTTTATAAAGGCTGGTTTTGAACAAATGCTTTTTATTATTACAGAAAGTAACAAAGACATTCTTCAAATATACAGGTGTATTTGTGATACATATGACATGATTTTTTTTCCTTGCTCCACTAGCAGTGTTTGTGTACTTTTAGGTCTGATTGTGAACATGATTCAAGTTACCAATGACTTTACTGGGAATTATTTCAGGCTTTGTAGATGTGTAAGGCACAGCCCATCATGATAGGTAATACCTTTAGAAGATGTGTATTAAATTTTTTCTCCGTAAGATGTAGTTAAAACATTTAAAGTCTGTTGCATATTAACTTGCATAGATACTAAGATTTCTTATATTCTGTTTCCTTAGGTTGTGCTTACGGGAATTGGAGCAGATGAGCAGCTTGCTGGGTATTCTCGACATCGTGTTTGCTTCAGAAAAGATGGCTTAGAGGGTCTTAATAAAGAACTTGAAATGGAGTTAGGTCGCATTTCTTCTCGAAATCTTGGTAGAGATGACAGGATCATCGGTGATCACGGAAAAGAAGCCAGGTATTACTGTTTAAACGTGGAGCAAAACTGGTTTTGCCAGTTAGATGCATTTTTTAATACTCGTAACAAAATCTTATTTGAAACTTGCGTGTCTTATTGTCTCTAGTTCTGCTGCAGTTTCATTAATGCTACTGTGTTTTGCAGTTTTTAAAAAAGTGGTCTGTAGTATACTGTGGAAGAGTTACTTAAGAAAATTTAACAGCTTGATTTCCATTTAGAAGTTCTAAGAAGCAGCAACAGATGTTGAAATAGGCAAATTCAAGCTGGTTTTATCATTTTAAGCTAAGCAATCTTACACAACTTTGAAGTGTTCTGGTGTGGACCTTTGGGGAGTGTCTCTGGAGAATGATAGTGTAACCAAAGCTGTGTATTCCTGTTCATGCAGCAAAGGCATAGTCAATATCCAGGACATTTAAGTCTGAAGAGTTGAAGAATCACGTGTCTACTTCCTCCATGCTGCCATTGACTTGCAAACAATTGTTGTTGTCCAGGAGCAGAGGCCACTCAGGTGCATGAAAGGTTTTTTCATGTGATCTTTGTGCTAGTGTTTTTCCAAATCTGTTTTTTGTTGCACATTTTCAGTTCAGCACAAGAACAGTTGCAGTGGTGGATGTGGTTAAGAGCAGTCCTCTTAACCATGCACGTGATGAGGTATGAATGCCTGAAATTCAGAATGACATCAAAATTTGTTGTGTAAATCTTTTTGCTTCAAAGTTACAGTGTAGTTTCAGTCTTTGCATGTGATAAAGGGGAAAACCAAGACTATTCCTATGACATTTTTAAGGGGTATATGTCTCTTTCAGGTTTCCTTTTCTTGATGAAGATGTTGTTTCATTTCTTAATTCTCTGCCCGTCTCAGAAAAAGCTGATTTGACTTTACCTCGAGGAATCGGCGAGAAACTGATTCTGCGCCTTGCAGCCAAGGAGCTGGGCCTGACAGCCTCGACTGTTTTGCCAAAAAGGGCTGTACAGTTTGGATCTCGGATTGCAAAACTAGAGAGCAACAATGAGAAAGCATCTGACACATGCAGCAGACTGAAGTTACTATCAGTAGATGAATTGTAGAGCTATATCCTGACATCTTGCACTTATTCTATGTGCAAATTCAGTAAATATTTTGAGTTTTCTTAGAATGTTTGGTCTGGGTTTTTTTACACTTGGACATAATTATTAATAATCAGAGTTGTACATGTGTACGTGTACGAGGAACTCACTATGAATGCATCCTGTGCTTTTAAATTTTTTTGTTGTTTTAATACTGACAATGCTTAGTTTGGAATAGCAACTGGAATCACTTTGGTGATAGCACACAGCATTTGTTTCTCTGACAGGTGATTTTCAACATTTGTAGTCCAAGTACTCTCACTAAACATAACAGCATTTAACCAGTTTTTCTTGAACAATTTATAATTGCATTTACTTTATTAAGTTACTTTTTAAGATGCCAAACATCGTATCTTCTTTAATTTTGGCACCTTGATGGATTCTTCTTCAACTCTTTTTGAAATATCAATTCCAAGGGGAGCTCTAGAAAACAAAATTATGTATTTGTTAAAAATTAACATAATCATTGCCATATCTCACAGGTGTACAGCTTCACGGATGTTTTTTACAATTAGCACGAGAGTCAAATTATTTTGGTACATTCCCTGTGCTTCTAAAACTGACCACGGAAATGGTCTATTTGAAGCTGTACCTGGAAACATCTTTACAATGAGGAAATACTTGAATTTTTTAGCCATTCCAAAATCTAGAAACACAGTTGTAATTTCAAAGCCATCTTGTGGGGCTGTTGTTTTATTTAGATTCTGATTTTAGTTGATAATCCATTTTATATCTTGCTGATGAATGCAAGACATACTAGAGAGTCACAGGTATCTCCTATGATAATCTTAAATAATGTATTGTCTACAGCAAATAAAACTTAGTTTTTTATTCACTGAAATATATACAGCAAATTATTTTTGAAGATGAGTGTTTTATATTTTCATGTGAAAACTGTAATACGTTTTTTTTTCTGTTGAGATCATCCAAGTCTGTTTTTCTGAAAAGGGAAAGGGAAAAAAACTGAAAAAAATCCCAAGTTTAAGACCAGCTGGTACTTTTAAAATATCAGCATTTTGTTTGGCCTTAAGCCTAGAATCTACATAATCATAGTAAGAAAATACATAGAACTATTATGATGTATGGTAAATTAAGTTTCTGAGCCAAAATGAACATAAATGCCAGCCACAATAATTTTTATATAACAACTGCCTTGGAAATGTTTTTTATTTTAACAACTTTTTAAATTTGTATGTTCTGCAAAGAGACTCCTCAGCAGCTTGTGCCTCTTTTTTGTGTGATCTCTTCCCCTTTCACTGCCCATAGTGAGCAGTGAGGAAAGAGACTGGGAATGAGCAGTTCCTTACCTTGGCTCGTAGCGGATGCCAGCAGTACCATGTAGAACCCCCAGTCCTGCACGTAACCTTTCAATGCCATTCCTGAGCAAGAAAGCAATTCATTAAAAATGTATGTCGCAGCTCTGTACACGAGCACATAGTTCAGTCACCACAAAAAGGTTCTTGACTCTCAGGTCAACTTTGCATGTGCTTCTGTAATGTTGTTTAAAGAGAAACAACTCTTACCATGCAATCATAACACCATTATCAGTGCAGAGTCTTGGAGGAGGACACAATAAAGCAAAATCATTTTCATCTGCCAGATTCTGTAGAGCTTTTCGGATATACTGATTACTTGCCACTCCTCCTGATACAACCTGACAGCATTTCAAAAAGAAAAAAAAGGCATTAACTCAAAAGTACCGATAGGCCACACAAAACTAGCATCTTATTTAAAAAGTGGTTATCAGTTGAAGTTCTAAAGACAGCAGTAAATGCTGAATTTGAAGATTAAAACATACCAGAAAAGAGTATGCTAAGAGAGCTTATTATGCTAAGACACATTCCTGAAGCACGTCAGTTTAATGGAAGGTGGCCCTGCCCATGGCAGGAGGCTTGGAACTGGATGATCTTTAAGGTCTCTTCCAAGCTAAACCAGTCTGTGGCTCTACTGTAAGTGGAACAGCTGCCAACTATTGGGGAACATGAGGTCAAATTATGTGGCCTAAATTGTTATGGGAGGTTAGATTAGATGGTAAGAAAATTTCTAGCTTAAAAGCCAGCTAAATATTTGTATGACCTATACTTCAGTCCTGGTATTTTAACTATAGAATACATACTGAGATCTTCCTCACATGTCAAGGTAGAAAGTACAACAAGGCATCTGCATCTTCAAATGATGTTACAGAGCGAGATGTAAAAAGGAAAAGGTATACCCACCAAAGTGGCATTTTTTGATGGTAATATGCTGTTTTTGATGCAGAACAGCATGGCTCGATAGGTCCTCTGGATAATATGAACAGCCACTGCGTGCTGTACAGCAGCAGCAACATCCTTAACACAGGACAGGATCTCACCTTCTTGAATACCTATAAAAATATTTTGTCAGAGGGGGGTTCCTGAGTGTAGATCATCAAAAGCTCAGTTTGTATCTGACTGCCTAAAAATACCTTCTTCTTTTTCTTTTTGTGCAATGGCATTAGTGACAAGGTTCTGAAGTCCAGAGAAGGAGAAGTCGCAGTTCCGATAGTGCTGCATGGGCAGTCGGAAGGTGAGCAGTTCCTGGTTCCCAGTCTGAGCTAAGTGTTCTATGGCCTTTCCCCCAGCCATGCTGTGGCACTCTGGGTGCTTTCTTAGAGACAATCTTCGTGCTACCTGAGGGGGTGATAAACAACAGACTTGTAATCAGTTCCTCCTGGAATGGCATCACTGTACTGTTGTCCGTGGAGTAAAACCTGACACCAAAAAATCCAGTCCAATGTGAAATTACACAAAGGGCATGGTATGGAGAAGACATAATACCAGCCCAGCAGGATATTTCTTTTTCCTGGAGTATTTAGAAATGCAATTCTAGAACAATCTGGGCAAAAATAAAGATCAACAAATTTTACAGGAAACGTTAATTACTCCATTTTTAAGCTATAGGAAACACACAGAGACTGCCGTACTGTATTACCAGATACACAGAAACAAAGGTGGTTTCAACTTTTGAAAATCCCCTTTCTGACTCCATGGAATCCCCCAACTTTTTAATTAATATGCACAAAAACTGTTTAAAAACTCTGTCTGAGAACAAAGCCATAAGTGACCAATTTTACAGACTGCTCAGTGACCCAGAAAACTTAAGATTCTGAAGACCAAACCACACTTTTCAAACTGTAAAAACTAAAATTAGTAAGAAATGTTTTAACATGCATTCCTTTAAACCTGACAGCATTCCCCTATAAATCTTCTCAAATTAATACAATTTCTTCGTATCATCACTGTCAATGAAACTTCCAACACCAGTTTTGGTTACGTTGCCTATTTGCTAAAATATAATTAATGTACACATGTTACAATTCATGTTCTGTGTACATTTTTAACAGTCTTTCATGTCTTAAATCTATGGTATTTCAAAATAGAAAAAAAAGTTACATAAAACTCATATTGCATTCCATTGCTGTCCTCAGGCTGATGATAATATTACCATTATGTAGTATAAATGCAATAAAAAGAACAACTAAGGAAAAGTAAAGAAAGGAAATATAACCTTATCCAGCATGTCACCCGGTGCGATGTCAAGGGACTGTCCAAGGAGGAGGAAATCCGAAACTCCTTGTGCTACTGCCAAGAGACAGTGGCCTCCAGAGATTAGGAGAACTAAGAAGGGAAATTCCAGGTGATGTGTGAGCCTGATGGTCAGCGCATGAGCCTCCATGTGATGGATGGGGATGAAAGGCTTCTGGTGCCTGTTGACCAAGCTCAGGCTGTATTGCAGCCCCACACCCAGGCTCAGAGCCAGCCCAGGTTTCACTGTGGTCGCCACAGCTGCGAGCTCGGATACAGAAACGCCACTAGCACCAAGGGCCTCTTGTACCACTTGCTCGATGCTTTCTCTGTGAAGCTGCTGTGCCACCACGGGAATTATTCCTCCTGCTCTAGTAAAACCAAGGAATTACAACACATTGGTATTTCATAACCGATAGAATGCATTAAAAATAGTTTTCAGGCACCTCTTAACCTTGTCATATCCTGCCTCTTTCCTTAGTGCATTCTCAAATGCCTTGGGAACGTAATTATCAGTGGAAGGTCAGAAAAGGATGTAACTTGCCCTTTTTTGGTACAGATGCTTTTTAAATGTATCTCAACACTGTTCCAAAATAATGTAACTTAATATTCACAACTCCTCACTTACCAGTTCATGTTCTTAACCACCAATGCTTATATTTGATTAATTTTCCCTTTAAAAAGTCAAGATATTTGGTGATTCTAACAGTAGCAATGATTTTCATCTTTTATTCAAGCTAGAGAAGTAATCTGTCTCTCTTTGAAAGAAAATACTGGAGGAATTGCATGGCATTTCTTTCCTCCCCCTTAGTACTATCTCAGGCAGTATGTATTGTGGCCCAAGCAATTCATCTTCACCCCTACCCACCACTTAGTGAGTTTTATGGGGCAGGGAAGCCTTTTATATGGATGATATTTTAAGTAACAATAACAATAAAATCATTATTAAGGCAGAAGCCTTGAGAAAAGTCTGTGCTTACTGTAAATGAACCTCCTTTTGACAGTGCAGTGCTTCTCCCAGAACACAGCCAGCTTCATCCACGACAGCAGCGCCGGTGTCGTCACAGCTCGTCTCTATTCCCAAAACAAGTCTGCGAAAACGCTGCTTTCCAGAGTGAGCAGAGCTGCTCTTCAGCCACGCAGCTCGCCCGTGCTTCACTGACTGCAAAAGGCTTTTGGCAACACTGTTCATTGTTTATAATCTACCTGGTGGTTATGTCTAGAAGAAAACTGCATAGTTGATTATTATGGAGGGTTTTCAAGCACGTGTTCCGCTCTGATTTTCTGAAGAGTTTTTAAAGTCGTGAATGGCGACATAGGGCATTTAAGACGCTAAGAAAAAATAGCTGGGAGGTAACGTCTTGTTTTACCTGAACTACGTGCGAAGAGAGCTCCTCACCACGCTTGCTGGTGGTGCCTCCTGCAGCCCTAAGGGAGGTCACAGCCCGCCCGTGGCCCGCAGCACAAGCGCCCGCGGGCGAGCGCTACTGTGCGGACAGGGCAGGGCAGGGCAGGGCAGGTCTGGCCGCTCTGCCGCTTCACGGGCTCGGCCCCATCCCCGCGGATCCTCGTCCCGCCCGGCCAGGGGCAGCGGCGGCCGGAACCTCCCGCCGAGAGCCCCGCCCCTGTCCCGGCGCCCTCGCGCTGTCCCCTCGTCTCGATCTGTCACCACGCCCGGCCCTCGCCCGCCCCGCTCCTGGGCCCGGCCCCGCCCCGCCGGGGCNCCCGCCCCGCCGGGGCCACGGGGCGGTGCTGCGGGCGCGGCGCAGCCGCCGTGCGGGACAGCGGCCAGGAGCGCGCAGCCCTCCTCAGACCTCCGCAATCCAAGGGCTTTGGCCAGCCGCCCCGAGGCGCCCCGGCCCCAGCATCTGCGGACACCAAATTCGGGCCGTGTCTTGCGGTTCCCGCCCCTCGGACACAAAACAGCGACTGTCAAAGGTAGCACAGCCTTGTGATGGCCATTATTTAAAAATCGGTCAGTTACCGCTTTCGGTGCAAACAACACAAAGAACTAATGACTTCCAATTGCTAAAGAAAATTCGTAACTCATTGCCCTTTTCTTAACAGTATCTTTATCGATAAAGTAAATAGCCAGAAAATTACTGTAGCAAAAAAAGAAGTACAACACTGCGGACTTGTCTTTATTTATTTTTTTTTTTCCAGCTCACTGGCTGTCACTGCAACCAAAATGTAGATCATGTCTTAAATGGAGCCTTCCATTAAATCTGAGCCGGTTCTGGCTGGCAGACACACAGCAGACTTCAGAATTCATCCTTTTTCCACGACAGAGAAATAAGTGCTCAGAGCTGTAGATGTACCTCCTTCACTCTAACTCCAGAGCTGATTATATACAAGATTACCCCATACTACACAGTACCCCTAAAACACAGCATTCTTCCACATTTCCAAGACATGCAAATTATCTATACCTTTTTCTGCAAAAGCATAGTTATTCCATGTGATTTGTCTACTCACCTACTTCTAGTTCAGCCTCTATTCTAGCTTACAACCTACAGTTTCCCTTACAAGTTCTGACACTTGCTCTGTAACAGAGCAGCTTCTTCAGCAGCAACCCTTTCCCCACCACCTCACAGGCCTCTTAGCTACTGAAAAATAACCCATCAGTCAATATCAGAGAAAACAGTCAAAAATCCACATCTAAAATGAAATTGCAATTTTTCAGGATGTCCCATTTACACATAGAAAAGTCAGTATTCTGGGAAGCAAAATGAAATAAACACAACAGTGGCAACTTGTAAAAGCGTACACAAACCGAGCTTTGGAGTTGATGTGGAAATCCCCATAGCCGGCTGTTAAGGACTTTCTTCAGTCATTGTGACAAAAAAAAAAAAAATCACAAGAACAGAGAAGGCAGGAATTATACCATCAATTTATGCTCGCTGTCACGGTACTTACTGTGGGACAAACTTTTACAATGCAAAAACAAGCACAACCACCTACAATCCATTACAGCAGAAACTACCTAATTTCACTTAATCTAAGAACGTGGCCTCACCAGTCCTTGGCATCGAGGATTCTGGATTTATATGTAAAGTTGCCACCTGCTTTATGGATGATGGGTATTTGTGAAACTCTGCTCTCCATTTCAGCTGTTTCTTGCACCTTCCGTACAAGCCACTTGCATCAGCCACATATACAGTCTTAGTGGGGATTAGGCTTTAGAGCTGGGCCTGCCCAGTTCTTCATGGAAATCTTTCTTCTACACGTTTCCCATCCACAATGAAGTATTTGAAGGCATCTTCTTACAAAGTCGATTTTCATCCCAGACAATGCTGCAGGAAGCAGGAATTGCATCCCAGACGTAAAAGCATCTCTCCCTGACTACGATGAGATACTCAGCACAGCAGACTACTCGTTTCCTTCACCTGGGGAGCAGCAGTAGCCATGTCAGGGGTGGCCAGTGTCGAACCTTCTGCTTAATATTTATTGATGCCAAAGATTCGAACCCCATGCAACTGTGGCAGCTTGGGGATAAGCACGGTCAGGAGAGAGGCTGTGTTGAGGATAAAGTGTGTCGGATCATACTTTGTATAGAAACTCGTCAGGAAGTACCTGCAGGAGAAAAGGGAGCAAGCTTAGCTGATGGCAGCCTTGCCTAAACACACACAAAGCGTAGTTGAAGGAAGTGCTTTAGTGATCAGTACAATTGTAATGGTTAACAACATCTATTCCTGTATTAAATATCCCACCTGAGGTTCGAGAATATCTACAGCAAAATTATGGTCTAAGTCTCTTCTTCCCATACCTCTCAGGGTGCTAAAAAGCAACTCTTAAGTCTACTGTTTTCTTCCAGCACTTCTCCCCAACTTATTTTGAGGAGTTATATATATTTTTTCTGTTTCTGTCCTTTATGAGCCAACTTTCTAAACATGATGCAGGATCTTCCCTCCTCTCTCACTCTGCCATGTAAGTGGACATGTAAATTTTCTTCAGGGACAAACAGAAAGACTTTTAGAGTCAGATATTAAATATGTATCTGATTTTTCTTAGTTACACAACCACAATTTTGTCAACAGAGACAGGTGTGTAGAATTCCTAAGCCATTTGCATAGTTAGTGTAAATAGAAGACAGTATGGACAAAGCAAAACAGACCCCATTCACTGAGGACTGACACACTCCTAGCTCAAAAGTTGCAAAATGGTCAATAAATGCTGTCACAAAAGCAATTAGGTTAGATTTTCAGTATTTGTGACTTCACAATCTCTTAAAGAACTTCAAGAGTTAACAGTAAGTTTTCCTTACAACATTTCTAACCCTTAAAACCTGCCCCACTAATAACTGTTTACAAACTTTGACATTAGTATGTGGAGCGTCAAAAGGAGAAGAAAGATTGTTGATAACACACCCTGTAAATAAATACTCCCTATAGCTGTGATATAGAAATAAACAAACAAAGAAGAAAAAAAAAAACAGAAGATGCTTTTAGACTGTAAATTGCAACCCATTACATTGCAACTTTTGAAATCATGGCTTTATGTGTCAATTGATCTACAACACAGTTTTGAACTCACAGAATTATAGGAGAGATTGTGAAGAACTTCCTTGAAGATGTGAATTGTACTCCATAATCCAGTTGTTCCCAGTGTGTTAGTAGCCTAGCTTTGCCCTGATCAGGTGTTTCAAAAGGAGTTCCCTTTACTGCATGCAAAAACACATACATTCCCTGGGGGAAACAAAAAGTGAATACAGAGGCACTTTTAGTAATATCTTTAAGTAACTGTTACATTGTTCAATGTATTATAAAACTTAAAAAAAAAAAAGAGAGAAAGTGAGTGAATTCTCACCTAGAAGAGCTGCTAGCCTGTAATGACAAATTATTGAAGAGGAAGGAAGAGACAAGAAGTGATTTGCCCAAGACTCTGCAGTGACTGGCAGAGTCAGAATTAAAGCCCAAATCTGTGTGACATGCAGTCCACTCCCTCACCTTCTACATTAGCTGGCAAAAATTCCATTAATTCAACAGTATTTTAACAAGCACTGTAACAAGTGTGGGACTGCTGATTTGTATCACCACTTTCCTAGCACAGTGCTAACAGAGTGATGAGTAGAGTGTGCACAAAGCAAAAATCTACCTACAAACACTGACAATATCACACAAACTCCTGAAAGCTTCCTCAGCCCCTTACCAGCTTCAAATCCTTAGGAGCTGACTAAGCATTCTGCTGAATACCATCTGTCCACCTCTTTGCTGCTTCTCCTTAACCATGCTGGACTTTCTCTGTGACTGCTCCTGTTGGATGGGAACATCCCATGTCTGGTTTGTTCCGAAAGCCCAGCTTGGGCCTCTTGGTTTCAAATAGGCGAGTACACCCTCTTCCAGTTTTAAAAAACATTTTTTTCCTATCAAAGAGAGTACACCAACTCCAACCAAGAATCTCTATCAGAAAATATCAAAGATTTCCTTATGCACATATAAAAAATTTATAGAAACCTTTATATAGAAAAAAAAAAAAATCACATTTCTTCCAAATTCTTATAATGGAGGTGGAATCTCAGCAAATCACTTCATGTCTCCTTCCATTTTTTTTTGGAACAGCCTCAGGACCAGAGCCCTGTGAACCTAGGACAATTGATTTGTTTAATTAATTTTTTGATTCATCATGTCTGCAGTGTCTCAGTTTTAATAACCATAAAGACATTTTTACGACAGATCCAAATGCTTACTCCACCATTTTATTTCACAGTGGTAGTTGCAGAAAGAACCACCAAAAATGCTTTCAAGGTTAGCTAAGAGTTCCCCATTAGTGGAAATCCAAGTTTTTGGGGTTTTTTTTGTCAAGCCACTCAAGGATTTGTTTCCAAAAGAAGTGCCATTTAAATTCTGAAATATCCAACAGTGCAAATTATACTTATATTCTAGTGTTCCACTACAAAACTACTTGCCAGTGCATGCTCTCATCCCTATTATCATTACAGCTACTTGCAATGAGTTCAGTAAGGCATGTGGGAAATACTTAGTAATACTTGGCTCTGCCAACATCTTCTGAAGTCAGACATGTCTAATGCTGTCAAAGACAACACACAAAATGCTCTAATGACAGTTACAATTCCACCAGTAGTTTTAAACCTATCTACAAAACCAAAAAGCTCAAATAAAAATTAACACTTTACATTCAAGTGGATATTGCCCATCCTCAGTGAACTATCATTTTCCTAAATAAAGAAGGAGCTATCTTTTTTTCAAGCTTTCTTTGCTGGTAGTGTTAGAAAGCTGAGTTAGCAAACCTCAAGTATGATGTGAATTGCTGGGTTATGGCCCTCTTTTCTCTAAGCATGGCAGGACCAATATAGACAGCTGTACTACTTCAAGTGATTACAAGAAAATGATAGCATCCTAGGGAGAGGAGCAGAAAGCAGCTTACAAAATCTTTTGCATACAAAAGTCATCATGCAAATCACAACCCTCTGAATAACAAATGGTTTCAGGGCTGGGGTCAAAGTAGTCCAGTTTTCCCCACTGCTTTCAAGCAAGATTTCTCTCATGTCGTGTATAATGACAACATTGTATGCTGAAGCTGTTCTGAGTTATGTAGCTTGGCCAGAAATCAAAGTTAGAAGAAATAGTATATAAGTATTTCTCTCAAAGAAAATAGGTAAGGTGCTAAAATGAAACATTTTGGGATACTAACAGATTTATGTGGAAAAATTAGTAGACAGTGTCCAAGAATTAAAAATGTGATAGTTTATAGATTCAGCACAGCTCTTTAATAATATACAGAACACTGTAGAAGTTGCTTGGCATGATGATTTTATGTCTGCAACCTTCCAGCCTAATTAAATGTCGTTTAAAATAATACATAACTACATAAAGAATATTTCACATCTTTCATGCTTAAACCAAAAGTGGTTGTATATCACTCCTCCTCCCCAAAACAGCCAATCATTTGTGGATAGGCCAAGGAGAGGTGGTGTTTTGGACAGCAGGATTTCATTGTCCATACAGACTGGCTATTTTCCTCTTCCCTTGCTACTGAAAATAAATATGTATGAGCAGTAACTTTTCAAATTCTGTTCCAGGAAAGGCTACTCACCAGGTTGTGAATGACATTTGTTAAAGTCCAGGCGACAGGGACACTAAAGAAGGGAATGCTGAGCAGGACAATGTGGAGCATGCCGACTCCGAGCGCGTATGTCAGCCACATTCCACGGCTGTTCATCACCCGAGTGTTTGGATTTACCTCGCTGTGGGCAACTCCTACGTTCATTTTTACCCTATAAAACAGATCTGTTTGAAGTCTGGGACTACTGTTACAGAGGAGTACTTAACACATGCAATTTTCAAATGTGCGAAAAAGCTGCTTTAAAGAAGCAGGTCTGAAGAGAACAGAGTACCTAAACCAGGATGTACCTCAAGATTTTCAAACTATGGTTTATAGGGAAATCAGTACAAAGGGACAGTTAGGAACCGTTTGTTTAAAGCAAGTACAAACAAATAAAACCCACAGGCCTGCTACAGAAGGGACATTTTAAAAAAAATAGTAAGCTGTGATGTCAGAAGCTAAAGTTGCAAAGCTGGAAGAAATCAAGCTAATAACTTCTATCCTCTGAACTAAGTTTCTCCATCCATGACAATATCCAGAGTTCTTTTCCACTTCCCACATCAGACAATCTTTCTCCTCTTTCTTGTTCATGCAATGGTTGGTGAAGAATTCTGCATATACCAACTGCCCAGTCACCTACTTCTAGAAAGAACAATGAAGGAGTAACCTATGCCTCTTTTTCTTGAAGCAAAGTGCAGATTTCCTCCCCTCCCCATCTATTAGTTTTCAGACAGACATTTTCATCTTTTAAATCCAGCTGAAATTAGACAACAAGTCAAAAGTCTTCTAAGCACCAGATATATGCAGAGATACACAGGATAATTTCATGTGCTGATACATTCAGGAAACTGACAGAACTTACCTACAGTGCCACTCTCATCCTATTGCAGTCAAATTTGTAATGATAACTTCAAAAAACCGTAAACTATTGCTTACTTCGAACTCACGTGATCTCTGGGACTATGTATATTCATTTATGGGAGTGGGATGTAGGTTTTTTGGGGTTTTTTTAAGCAATCATCCGAATCAGAATACAAAAGCACTATTTATCCAGCAAAAGCAGCTTGCTTTTGGTGGGAAGTTTGTTTCTGACACTTACTTAGTGCTGTACAGGGTATACATTAAATATAAAATACCCGAGTATTCTGCAATATTAACAGCAGTCGACAAAAAATAGACACGATGAACCTGAACCGGGGCACTGTCGACCTTAACCAGTACCTGTCACAAAGCATTCCAAGCCCTGCACTTGCAGGGGACACATTACCTGGGATGGGCGACGCGAGGCTGTTCCTCTCTCCCCGGGATGCGGCACCCGCCGAGGCAGGACCTAGATAGACATCTTGACGTGACCCACCATCCCTTCCCATTCCACCCCACGATTCCAGCCCGATCCCAGGGGCAGCTCGTTGCACCG
>WEKY01010127.1:153503-168707 GCA_013390045.1 Picathartes gymnocephalus
CCGGGGCGCCGCTTCCCGCGGGCGGCTGGGCCGGGGCGGCCCTGGGCCCTGGGCAGAGGCCGGGCAGGCCTCGGGGAGCAGCGAGCGCCTCGCAGAGCGGGAGCGGCGCCCCGCCTCTCGCAGCCAGAACCGGGAACTGCGGACGGCTCGTGTGGTCTGGGGTAAACTCGAGGGCCCGCAGGGTTTATCTTCAGCTTTTCGCCCGTTTTTTCGTGTCACAGACGCAGAATTGCCTCAGTGCGTGCTGGGGCGGGCCCCTGAGAATGGCGGCGCTCGGAGCGGGGGGGTTCTTGGGGTGACTCCAGACGTCTGTAGGGCCGGAACCATGAAGTTTAGGAGATTTTATTCCCAGTTTAGCTGAGGGTGTGTAGAACCGCAGTTGTTGGCATGTCGGACGTGCGGTAGATGGATACAAGGGTTAGTGATGGGGCTCGCAGAAAATGTTGTGCTTTCCCACAGGGTACAGCTGTAACGCGTCTGGTCCGTGAAGAGTTAACAGTAGAAAGGTGGCTTGAGCTGAAATACGTGTCTTTTAGCTAAAAGGCAGCATAGATTGGATGCGTTTTCATGGGTAGGAAGTCCCTGAGGTCCCTCCCTCCTTCCTAACAGGTGTTCCTGAGATGTGGCCAGCCTTGCATCCCTCAGTTTGGTTCCAGGGGAGGGGAGGCCACACCGGGAGCTGGTTCCTCTCCCAGACTGCCTCCATCAGTCATTGAGATCTGCAGCGTTTCTGTTTTAAGATCCTCCTATATCTTAGTCAGTGTCTTTTGATAGAGAGACATTCAGCTCCCATCTGATTTTCTCCCATGAAGCACTTGACACAGGAGTCCTGTAAAATGTATGAATGCGTTAAAACCTGCCTCTCTGAACACATGTACATGATAATAATACTGGTTCATCTTCAGCAGCACACCTTTTCTCCTGCTCCTCTTGTTTTCCAGTTGGTGGAAAAACGATTTGTCAGGTCCTTTCATGACATCTGAGAGGCAAACTCCCTTTGCAATGTAAATAACAATAATAAAGAAACAACCCCTTTGTAGCTGTTCCTAGAAAAGTTTCAGTGCTGCTTGTACTTCATAACACTCTACTTCCTCCTCACCCACCCAAGTAACCACATTTTTGCTTTGTCTTTTATGTTTAAAGAGTAGCTGCCTTTAGAAGGATGTTGAGGCAGAGAAGTGTCCTGTCATTGTTGTATCAGCTGCATATACCCTACAGGGCAGTAATGCTTAGGAGTGTTGGCTGCAATCCCTCACCAGGTCCTGGCTGTGACAGAAGGAAATCTGGGTTTGTTCCATTCCTCCACGTGTGCTCATATCCTTGGGACAGGTGCTGAGTCTGTGTTCTTCAGCAGATTCCTTGGACTGAATCGATGGGGAAGCCAGGACTGTCAGGATTGTTTGCCTTTCAGTGTAAACAGCATTATATAACATAACCCAGAGAAGAAGCCTGTCTGAATCATTCTGGAGGTGCAAAGTGCTGCCTAGCACTGCTTTTTCCCCTGCCTCTCTCATGTGCGTATAAAACTGTGGTTGAGTTCTTCTGTGGCAGGCTACAAGGATCAGCAAAATAGTTTTCCTGGGGCTTGGCTGTTTATGTCACTGTGGGTACTTAAAAGATCCACATACAGTCTCTTCATGGGAGAATGTCTCTATAATATAACAACAATTTTATAACCCTTTGTGTTTCCAATAACTAAAGAAAGAAATCTCCACTGGTTTATAAGGCATCTTCATTTTCAAGTGAGAGATAAAGTGACATAGAAATAAAACGGCCTGCCTGAGGACGCACAGTACATCAGATCAGAGGGGCAAGACTGTAAGAGAGAACTTTTTTGGGTTTGCTTTTCATTTATGCCAGTAGATCACTTTGCCATTGAACATAGCTTTTCCTCAGCACCACTGTGTTGCCTCCCCATTTCTGTCCCAACACCTATTGACTGCAGAGGAAGCTGGGTCCTAGTGTTACTTGAAAATTTCACTTTCCAACCATAATGTTGTGGTTTTTTCTACATTTAAAAATTCATGTGCAACAATTTCTTAGAAATGTGTAATTGTGGTGTTCCTTTCACATTCTTTTTCTGTTATTTTTCTATGAAGCTTCCCTGAATCTTATTCCACCATGAAACAACTGCCTGGAGAGACAGTTCGGCTCCTTTCAAGTTCTCAGGTGATTACTTCAGTTGTCAGCGTGGTGAAGGAGCTCATAGAAAATTCCTTGGATGCCAGTGCTACAGGCATTGATATTAAACTGGTAAGTCTTTCTCTGAAACAGAATTGGATATAAAATAAGATGCAAGGAAAATTGTTTTTTACTGCAAATGTGGTTTTTTAGGCTGTTGTGGTTTGGGGAATAGTGATGATTATTATATATTTATCCGTATATATTTTTACCTCGAGTAAAAATGGTACAAAAATAGTTTCTATTTGTGTTTCTGAGGCCCTGCTCTGAAACAGTAAGGTATATTTGTGCTTCTGAGTGTATCGTAGGAAAAAACTATCATCTTCCTTAATCCTCCTTTTCCTACTTAAAATGTACATTTTCTGACTAATAGCCTGTTTTAAAAGATGTTGGACTTAGGTTTCCTGCTAGGCTGACATATTTAATGCTCATTACAAAGTATTGTAAGGAAGGTGAAAATGGAGAGAGTGGAAAAGGTTGATGGCCATTCAAAACAAAAGATGTTTTTGTAATACGAGTCACCACCCTGTCTCTAATTAGCTTGGTGAACTCGTACTGCTTCTAACTCTTTTATTTAAAAAGAGCTCTTAAAAAAAGCTCTTAAAAAAAGTTGACATGTCATTCAAGGATAGTTTCTGACAATAGAAAATACTACTTTTAATAAAGAATTTGAGCTTTTTTTCCCCCCAAACTGGGTAAAATGGGTAACTGGTCAGCTTTTCTTGCTGTCATATTTCTGCTTTTGCAGTGTTTTGTCAGCAACTGTATAGTAGCAGTATCTTCTGTTTATTAAGAAAGAAGTGTTGTTATTTCCTGTTTAAATATATGTACAATCCAGAATTGTATCCAATTTCCTTTTCTGAAAACAGTGAATGTTTAAGATATTTTTGAATTAAGCATTAGAGAAATGCTCTTAATTAGGAGGGAAATTCAATTTCTCCTTATTTCTCTGTCCTTGTCTGCTCTATTTTCTGAATAAGTCTATAAAGTTTTTTTCCATTTGAGAATGGTTTCCTGCAGATGCCAAGGAACATGTTTGTTACTGCTTTGAGTGATCTGAAGACATTCTGTCTTTGCTGTGGTCTCTCAAAATCTCTGTCTTGTCAATATTTAGATTGCAGACTATCTTGCTTTATGAGTAACTCCAAAGTGAGTAGTGTGTGCGCAGTTGTGGGGGTAAGGGTATTGGGATCAGATCCTGGGAGCTGATCAGTCATGGCAAGAAGTGAACAGAAAGGTTTTGGAGCTTTCTAGAATGGTTGGAACAAACCTTGCAGAGGAGAGAGCTCTCCAACCAGCGTGGGTTTCACAGCACAGTAACCAGCTGTTTTTATAGTGAGAAGTCCCAAATCAATTGAAAAGAGCATTTTCAACCATTTTCAGTGCATGAGTCATCTACACTACTCTTACATTCCTTGTCGGTCCAACCCAATCCAAAACACTGTAGTTCAAACAAAACGAACCTGGCTTTACACACGTTGTCAGTGATTAAAAGAGATTTGCGGATTATTCTTCTGTGGGTACTGGGGGAGAAGAAAAAACCTGCACTCTGCACAACTCTAGGCAGTAGTAATGTAAAACAATGGAATTTTTTTTTGGTATTTTTTAATGGGAAATTAAAGTAACTCTGACCATGTAATAGAGGTCAATGACCGCATTAACTCTGGATTAGTTCAAAAGCATAACAGAGAAGAGAAACCTTGAAATTCTATTTTACAGCTTAATTTTGCCTGAAACTGCACATTTTCATTGTTTCAAACTTTTTCAGATGGAATAATGGGGCATAGGTTATCCAATTTTCCTGAACAAAGATAACAATTACCTTTTTTTTTGCAGACAGAGAGACAGGAATAAACCTGAAGATGAAATGGTTCTCAGATAGAAGTTATGGCAGTGGTGAACTGTAGTGGGAAGCTTTGGCTGGTGTTTAATTGTTGTTACCGTCTTGATTGACCAAACGCCCATAGGTGATGTTATTTGGCATCTTTGCACTGTGTATCAAAGCTGAATCATACTGATTGGCATCAGTGACCTGACAGAGCAACTTAAACATTTCATGGGTTCATAACCTTGGTATGACTCAGCTCATGGAGGAGAGTGTTACAGAATACAGAGTTTAAGGACTGTAATATTGACATAAAATGTCCACAAGTAAAACTGAGTAAGATTAGAAGAGAAATAGAGAATCATTTATGTAACATCTTAATTCAAGATAAATCTCACTTTTCTTGGGCGGCTAAGTGGTCTGAAAGTAAAAAATTAGAATGGAAAATAGGGGTTCATTGTAAAATTCTCAAACCCTTCATTAGCACATACAGCAGCAGGGTAGAGGGTGTCCTGCCTGTGTTTCCTTATGTGTTTTTGTGCTCAGTTGTGGTGTATTGCTTAGTTCTGTTTTGCTACCCTGTAGGAGGTTGACTCAAACGTGAGCAAAATTACTGTTTTTTCACCTGAAGACAGCTTTGACCCCATTCATTAAAACAGAAAGTGAAATGTACCAATATTTCTGTGGTGTATTGTGGCTCTGAGCCTACATCAGAGGCTTTTGATGTTTCCTAAAGCAGATTATGTGTAAATAGAGATAATATCTTTAGATACCTTTTTTTTTGTTGTTGTTTTTAATTGCATCATTTTTTCCACTTCAAGACATAACCTTGTGAGTACATGGTAATTTTTCGTAACTGTTTTCAGCATAGGCCCAGGTAGGACAGCAAAGTTTGTGCTGTTTAATCAATCTGCTTTCAGTGATCAACCATATGCTCTGTCCAGCATCAGTGGTGGCAGCCACTGTTGTAAGATATTCTTTCTAAGCAAAACTAGTTTTAAGGTCACCTAGAACTTACTACACACTGCAGCACATTTTTTGTGTGTTGCATTACAATGTTTTCAAAGAGTCAGTCTTGCTTCTGTAAAGGAAGCTTAGTTAGTGATCCTGGAGCTCTGATTACTTTCTCCTCCTGGCTTGTGATTCTTCTGGGTGCTGCTCACTTGTGCAGATTGTAATGTAGCTGGTAAGAAGAATTTTTTGCTGCACTTAATTGAGATGTTACAGAACGTAAATTTCATTTTTCATTTAGCTATTGTAAATATCTGGGTTTTCAGAGTTTTTACTGATTATGCTGGTGCTTACTGCAATGACATATTTAAACTGGAATTCAGTAAAATACGTGTTGTGTATATGTAAAAGTAAATCACAAAAACTGAACTTTGCTTCCTTGAAGGCTGTTTTAAAAGAGCCTCTAGGAACCTTTGTTTTTTTTTCTGTAAAGTACTGTATCTCTTTACAAGCTTTTTTGTTACCCTCACCGTTCATGCCTCGCCCTCCCTTAGAATTTCAGCTTCTGTATACTGAGACACAGCATAGAAGTTGGAAAATGTAGTGGAATTGAAGCTGAAAATGATACGAAGTGAGAGTCTACTGAATTCAGAGGACACAGGGCTGCATTCAAGTGATTTCAAAAAAATTGATACCAAGTCGGTAAAAGAGGTGAAAAATCTTCAGCTTTCCAGCTATAGGTTTCCTTTTGAGCTTAGGTTTTGCTGTTTCCAGATCACAGGATATGAATAGTTATTTAATTGGAGAAGCTATCACTGTTATCCTAACATGGTGTATTTTTCCTTTTTTTTCCTCCTCAAACAGAGACATTTAATGGTTGCTCAGTTCCTCTAAACAAGCAAAACTTTCTGTATGGATGGTTAGAAGCTGTAATCTTAGTTGCTTCAAACTGAAGTCTTAGTTAATTTGGTTGTTTACTGCTCCTTTGTGTTTTGTTCTTTTTTTTAGGAGAATTATGGGTTTAGCAAAATAGAAGTAAGAGACAATGGCAGTGGAATCAAGGTTGATGATGTTCCAGTTATGGCACTTAAACACTACACCTCAAAAATCAGCTGTTCTGAAGATCTTGAAAGGCTGACAACATATGGTTTCCGTGGGGAAGCTTTGGGCTCGATTTGCAGCGTATCAGAGGTGAGCACTGTGTAGCTCTGAGCACCTCTGATTGGTGCAAAGGCTGCACCAATGTGTAGCCTTTGTGTTACGATTTTTGTTGTCTGTATGCGTTCATGAAAGTTTTGTTCTGTGCAAAGAGTTTCAATGTTCCAGCAGCCTGCCAGGGATATGTTTGTATGTGCTGTCTTTCTCCCCAGCCCCAGAAGCTATGTCAGATGAATTTATTGTTACTGTCAGTCATGCCTTTCTGTTACACAGGTCACAGCAGTGCTCTGTTTATTTTGCTCAATCAAAACAGGTAACAGACAGATTGTGTTGCATTCTGTTTCCTTTTGTATCAGGGAGTATAATTTCAAAGATTATGGCTGAGTTTGCTACTTGAATTAGGGTAAATCAAGACGAGGAGCAGCAGGTGATGGCCAAGAGAAGTAATTTCAGGGAACTGATGGCCCACATGGCCACCATTCCAGTAATGACTTCTGCCTTGTTATCTCGGTGATCAGCAGTCATGGGATCTTGCTGGGCTCCTTATTGCTCTTTGACATGTATGTGACTGCAATTACACAAACTTTGTCCCTGTGAGTAAGCAGGAGCCTCATACCTGACCTATCTGGGTCTGAGCCATATGTTTGTGTTAAGAGGATTGGCAGTGTACTGACATTTGCGACTTAACTTGTTGGCTTAAAGTAAATAAGTTTGTTCAAAGCCATCTGAAAATTGTTCAGGCCGCTAAAAGCACAGCATCTACCAGATCTGTTGTGCTCTGCCTTTTTGTATTCATGCTGCACCAAGGTCAAGTTTTGGATTCAAGTCTGCCAAGGATTAGATGGTGGAGGAAGATACCGATACCTGTGTCTGATTGGAACCATCAGCTGTTGAGGTCAGGAGAGATGATGTTACAGCTTCACTCCTTGGTACCTTGGGCTGCGTTCACATGGCACTAAGCAGGAGTGGGTTGTGTATTTGGATGGAGATTTCCAAAGATGCTTTCGAAAGTGTTGGTGTTTTGATAGATGGTGACAGACCTCAATCATTGGTTCCTTCTAATGAGCTCTCAGAGCAGAATGCCATCTGTTCAGAGCTTCTAATCAGCTCTGTGGTACGTTTCATAAGACATGGGAGGTGGCCTGAGTGTATGAAGTGCCTTAATAGGTATTACTCCTTGTATCAGTAATTGTTAATTAACACTCCTGGTATTAATTGTGTTCAGCCTACCCAAACTGCCCCCTGAAGTTTCAGTTTGAAGGTTCTTTGCTATTGGCCATTAAGTAGGTCTGTAATACTGTAATTTCCAATTAATCAATTACTGTTTTTCTTTCCAGGAGCATGACTGAATGCTGAATGATTCATATGAGATACTAAAATAAACCAAAATATCCTGAAATTCTGTATGTGTCTCTCAGGTGGTTAAAGGGCAGTGATTCTGTTGTTCACAGTGTTGGTACCTGAACTCTGATTTATGACTGCTCTTGCTAAAGCAATCTGTGTATTACCTTAATAGCTTACAAAACATGCTGTGAGTGATTGCCAGATATATTTAGGTGTGGAAAGATAATACATTGTTTTTTGAGAGTAGTCTTTAGGTTTGTGGAATCTTACATGAATTTGTCATTGTGTATTTCTCTCACAGAGGGTGAAAATGCAAGACTGTCAAATGATTAAGTTTATTTAATCTGTGCTAGAATGGAAAATAGAGCAGTGTGTATTGTATATAATAGGAATTACTGTGCTTGTGGATTAGTGCGGTAGAAATGCTTTTAGTTAAATGGATGGAAACATGCAGAATAATGCAGAATGTTTCTGTGCCTGTAAGAAATACCTGTAGAAGAAAAATTTTACAAACTAGTTAAATATAGTAATGGTGACTAAAGTAACAGAGTGGTGAGTGTGGTAGCAAAGCTTATCTAAGCTCATTCTGAACTTTGTCTATCCCTGATTAATATAGGTTGTTTTTTTTTTTTAAATCACTGTCTTCAGGTTTTGGTCACAACAAAGACGGCTGCTGATGATTTCAGCCTTCAGTATGCTTTGGATAGCAATGGGCATGTAACTTCTAAAAAACCTTCCCATCTTGGGCAAGGTAGGCTATCACTGTTCTGGTGTTGCAAGGTGACAGATACATTTTGTGTTTCTCTGAGGCTCTGTCTGATGTTGAAATACCTGTTGGGTACTTGAAGGCTGAGTATGAAATCTTTGCAGCTGTGAATATCTCTTGCCATATGTCTGTCAGCTGAGAATGTGTTGTCATAGCATAAGAAATTATACGTCTTGGAAGTTGTTCTAGATTGTAATTATAGACTAGTTTCTCCTTCTCTGACTCACTTCTTCAAGCTGACAGTGGAAATAAAACCTATAAAAATCAAATGCTCCAAGTCTGTATAAGGATATGAATGATTTGTTCTAGACCAAAGTAATGTTTCTGTATGTAGCAAAATCCTTGCTTAAAGGAGGAAGAGTTACCCTGCTGCCATACATAGGAATTGCTGGAAGCAGCGTGGCTGTAGGACCAGGCAAAGTTTCAATTCTTTCTAACCTGCAGGAAGGGTGTGTACCTAATTTTTACTAAGGATTCTTTTTAAGATTTAGCCTGTAGTATTTTCCGTGACCAGAAAGCCTGCAGGTTGCAGTGCTTTGTCTTCTGTTGAAATTATTGAATTATCTGACATATATTTAATGCAATATCCTTATATACTAGGAATTTATGTGGTCCTGTTGGTAGATGAATATTCCTCCTCCTAGTGTGTACTGTACCTTGAGCAGAGGTATCTGGCCCTTCAGGTACTACCCTAAAGCAAATGCTTGTGAAGGCCTTTAATGAAGCACAATGTTCCTTTGCCTCTAGATATGTGTGATTAGATTCTACTCTGTTAATTAATCACTTTACTTATGAAGGCTAACTTATGCATTGAGAGGGTCTTCAGGTTTATTTAGTACCGATTCTCGCTATTATTAATGTGTATGGAAGAAAGCTTAATGCTGCAATCATAACTCTAAAGAAAGGAGAGGAATCAAACCTTTTTTGGGAGGGGTGACTGCTAATTTGGTACATTTCTTCTCATGCTAATAACCTAATTTAGTGCAGCAGTATACAACCATGTCTGTTTAAGTAAAAATAGTTTGTTCAATATCTAGTCAGTAATTTGCTTTCAATGTAATTTCTACTTTATTTTTATCACCTGCTTGCAGGTACTACAGTAACAGTCCTAAATTTGTTTAAGAATCTTCCTGTAAGAAAGCAGTTTTACTCAACAAATAGAAAATGTAAGGAAGAACTGAAAAAAGTCCAAGATCTACTGACAGCTTATGGTATCATAAAACCAGACCTGAGGATAACATTAACACATAATAAGGTAATAATGAGGTTTTTTCTGTCGGCTATCTTAGGGATCAGTTTCTGATGAATCTATGCAGTTCATGTAGTACTTTCATAAGATCTTTCATTCCTAAAATTTTTCTTATCATCATAGCTTTGTTTTGGATTTCCACTTACTTTTTCTTTTCATAGGTGTATATTTATAATGGCTACAGATTTTGATGTTAAACTCCTAAAACTCAGGCTCAGGTATTTTTGGTCTCTTGCAACAGATGCCTGGTTAGATATATGAAGTATGAAAATTATTTTACATGCTTGTGGTTAGTAAAGATGTTGGTGGTGTTTTGCAAACAAAGTGAGACCTTACTAGGCCACGGAACCTGATAAAGTGTTAACCAAAGCCATGAGAAAAAACTTGCAAAACTTACTGTTTTAGGCTGTCTACCTGGATAGAAGCTGTAGTTCATACAGGCAGTTTGCTGTATTCTGAGCCATAAGAGCTCAGTACATAACCATGATTTTATTTTAAAAGGCTGGAAAATTCAAAACAGTTTGTGTCATTGGTGCACGAACAGTAGCGTATGTTATAACAACAAGCTTTAGTTGAGCTACTTGCTCTTGGTTTAGACTTGGGAGGATGAATGCAGAGGTTGCTGGGAGGTTACTTTGACTTCACTGCATGCTGAATGGTAATTCTGCAGCACAGCTACAGAAATGACATGTTGAGCAGTTTGCCTTAACCTGACCCCAATTTAACGTAACAAATTTCATTGGCTGTACCCTAGCTTTTTACACCTCCGAGGGGAAAGCTGTGCTAACGAACTTCCAAGCTGCCATAAAGTAGAGAGTGACATCTCGTGGCCTGATCCCTCAGCCATTCTGATTCTGTTCTAAAATAATGTTGTTTGTTGCTATTTGTCATGTTTGTTGAGACTTGGTCAGTTACCCCATCAATCAAACATTCATGCTTCAGTTCCTCTTCAGTGGGAGTAATAAATTGCACTGTGTGCTTTTCTGAAATTACAACAGATTTCCCTTTCTTCTCTGGACTTGATTAACGTGCTTTGATTGTATTTATGTATATATTTTTAAATATCAGTGTGTAGATACTGTGTAAAACTAAAGCTGGCTACAGAATTAGGGTTTCAAGGCTAAGAAAGTGTAGCTACTTACAGTCTTATTTCATTGAGATCACTGAGAGTTTGAAACCAGACATCTCAGGGGCTGTCTGCTTCCAAGATTGTATTGAGCTCCTCAAGAGATCTAGCAGTGGTTCACAATACTGGTCTTAAATGTTGGTTAATAAAACTAGTTTTGTCTTATTGGTGGTTTGGTTTTGCCCTCTCCAATAAGTTGCAAATGGTATTTTCTTTATGGTATTTTGATTTCACCCCTTTGATCAGACTAATCAGTATATTGGGGCGGTTTTTTCTCTGCTTATTTTAATACAATGGCAGTAAGGTACAAGAAGGTGATCACATCTTTTTCCCAACACTTCCTGCAAAAATGCTGTGAAGAGTGGCATGATAGTTGTCATTGCACATTGGGGGTTTTTTTGCACCTCTCCTACTAGCTTCGGAGGTACATTCTTCAATACCCATTCATATCACCCCTCAAATTGGGTAAAAAATTCATCGTAATGACGGAGATGGTGCTGGTTTTCTGTACTCTTCATTTTGGACT
The DNA here is from genome assembly GCA_013390045.1 of Picathartes gymnocephalus. NCBI lineage: Eukaryota > Metazoa > Chordata > Aves > Passeriformes > Picathartidae > Picathartes > Picathartes gymnocephalus. Next base: position 164,630 of record WEKY01010127.1, read on the forward strand.
ACCAGCCTCTTGTTCATTTAATATATTTTTTTAAAAAGGAGAAGTGAGAAAGTGCTTAAACATTTCATCACAAGAGGTCGCTCAGTAGCTGTTGCTGAGACAGGAAAATTAAAGGCTTAAATAGACAGAAAGTGTAGTCTCTGTGCATGTGGAGATGCTTTTAAATGGTCTGAAAATTAAAAACTGAACTTTAAAAAATTTGAATTCAGATTCCTGTCTTTCTACTGCCATTGGCATTCCGTGCAAAATAAAAAGTTACCTGTTGTATCATACCTTTTAAAAAAATTGAAATTCTGAATTTCCAGTGTGTAGCAACTTGCAGTAGGTCAGTGTGCATTTGTTTTACCTTATCACAGAACATGCATATTCTTTATTTCTTTTTTCTTTATATGCTAAATATTGTTGCCATTACAATTACTACTTTGGATCAGGAAGGTGTGACACTGCAGCATATCTGTGCTATAGTAATACTCTGCTGAATAGTGTTTTTGGTGATTATTTGTGTGTGTCTGGTTTTGTTAGAAATTTACTAGGAGAAAGAATCAACTTCTTAGAATAGATTTATTTTTTATGTAGCTCATAGATTATGTGTTCATTTAAAAGACAAATTGTATATGCAATTATTCAGAGGACTTCTTAGAATCCCAAATTCTTGAGGCTGAGCCAGTATTTTCTGTTGCAATGGAAGAAGATACATGTTGGAAGTACGATCAGGTTCCGGGGCTTGAAAGAGCAAGAAGATAGCAGAGATGAGCTATTACAGGAGACAAGGAAAGGTGGATTGAAAGACTAGAAAAGATAGTAAGTGAAAAAAGTGTAAATGAAAGTGTATTTCAAAGAAATTTTCTCAATAAATTACAAAACCAGTGCTTTAAAAAAAAGCCACACCAGAAAACAGAACCAAAGCCAACCCTCCCTCAGCAATCCACATCCCCCCAGTTTTTAAAGTCCTATGTTTTATATGAAGTTAAAGCAGAATGGTGGCTTGGATGGGGTTTGAGCAACTGGTCTTGTGAAATGTGCCCATGGCTGGAGAGTTGGAACTAGATATTCTGCAAGGTCCCTTTCAGCCCAAGCTGTTCTGTGAAAGCACAGCCCTGGCTTTACTGAGGAAGAGTGTGGTAAGGTTGAAACTCTCATAAAGTGTCTGAGGTTAGGCATCCGAAAATGGTTGCCTAACCATATCTGTGTTAGTTTGGAAAATATTGATTACCATTAAGTGTGGTTCTTCACAGAAAAGAAATCACACAGTCATCTTCCAGCCTTTGGTTGATTTTTAGTGTGTAAGAAAATAGATGTTCTCTATTCCTCCTCAGATTTATTTATTGTGGACTCTTCGTCAGTGGGTTTCCAAGATAGGAAACAGTCAATTGCTCTTTCTGCTCAGAATGTTTTGTTTGCATTAGCAATAAATAATGAATCACTTTGCAGATCAACCCTTGAAGTACTATTGCTATTTTGACAACTTGGATTAGCTAGTGCTCCTTCTTTTTATGAAGGTTTATCCTGCCAAGACATTCTTTGAATACTGATAATGTTGATCCTCTTGCCAGTATGGTTATGTTAGAAAGAGGTATTTTTCTTCTTTCATCACCGTGTTCCTTGAAAGCATATTGAATAATGAGACAGCCAAATGGAAATAATTTACATGAGTATTCAGCAAGTTTATTTAAAGTTAATGCTATCTGAAGGCGTGTTAAGAACATTTCAAAGTCAGCTACAGCTTAAACTGCCTCAAACCCTTCAGCCCCAAATGCCGTGTTCTAGCAACCTGTGAGCTCTGCCTGTGTTTTACCCAAGGTGGTAAAACACAGCTTTTGGTAGTTCCAGCTCTTCTCTGGAACTGCAGTTTTCACATTCTTCTCTGTTTATACCAGTAGCCCTCAGCTCAGTCTCTACAAACCACTAATGTTGAATGCCCTTCTGTTTTGTAGGACTGATGATATGGCATGCTTTCATTCTGTTTCAGTTGCCTTTATTCCACAAACACCAAAATGAGCAGGGACACCTGGAAATTATTCCTATTTTAACAATATCAGATGTAGTAGAGCCAAAAAAAATTCAGCAACAGATGGTTTAGATGGTGCCTATCAGCAGGTCATACTGAGCACAACAGGTCCCATGTCTTGTGCAGAAGTACAGATGGGCCATAAGTAGGCTCAGTAAATTTTCCAGTTCCTGTTAAGGAAAACTTGGCATAAGTGAATATTTTTTTTCCAGTGTTTTTCACACATAACATTTTGAAGCTTGGTCACACGCAGTTCTGCCTAGAACTGTTTCTTGTTTGTTTCTTAAGAGAGTCACGAGTCAGAACTTTCGGATGCAAGGTCCATTTAAAGAGTCTTATAATAACTATGGGTGCTATTCTTCCCCAAAACCCCTTTTGCTGGTGGTGTTGACTTAAAGGATGCTATCTATATGTTTTCTTTACCGTAAGTCTCCTCTATTTTCCAAAGTTGCATAATTTAACCACCAGTTTGTATGAAATAATCCAAATCCAGGGGTTTTTTTCTGTGTCCCTGTCCTCTGTAATAAGTGTGTATTTTTTGAGATTGAGTGTGTTAGGGTAAATTTACCATTTTTAATAATGTCAGTATACTTTGCATTTATTCATTCATTGTGCTTCCAAACTCTGCTGTAGCTGCATATTGGAAAGAAATCTGAATTGAGCAGAAATAGCAGTCCATAAAGTCTGTCTTGTGTTGGAAAGGCTACTCTCTTTAAGGTAATGATGATGAATGAAATCCCCTCCTAATCTGTGTGTCTTAAAATATAAAGAGGAATTATGATTAAGAATCTGCAGTGCTATGCAGCCAACATGCTTCCATGCTAACCTGGAATACAGCTCAGTCTTTACTTCTACTTGTTGTTCAGTGGCTTTGCTGAGAAAGCCAAACAGAGAGTTAATTATGGTGTTTTTTTGTGCTGAGGACACCTGTCCACTAGGAAATGCGCTGAGACCCTCAACTCAATTTACATCAGCCAGAGAACAGCTGCCAGATGGTAACTACTTTTGGTCACTACCAACCTGGTTGAATTTGAACTGGTGACCCAGAGGTGAAATGCTTTATATCCTATTACTAATTCCTTGAGGTTTCCAGTTTCTCATCCATCACTTTTTTCAAATGACAGCGCAGTATATGTCTGAAATCTCAAAACAATTACTGTTTCACACATGCAGTGTGTGTTGCAGAATCTGAGATGTGCATTTGCAAGGCTTTTGCGCTCACACTGTAGGCTTAAAAAGGTTAGTGGTAAAAAGGATGTTTCAAAAGCCACATGGGAATTTTCCCTCTTCAGCAACATACTTTGTCACTGTTATATATGTTATTTTTGTTAACTACTGTTTTACAAAGGGCTTTTAAACCTCCCTTTATTTAAATAGAATTCACTGTGATGTTGTACATATCCCAAATCACAATTTTGGATTGGAAACTGGGTTTTGACAGTAGTTTGATTGTTTAAGAGGCTTTATTTATTTTTTCCTCCTGCTAGGGAAGTGGAATTTAATAGAATCTTAGAATATCTTGAGTTGGAAGGGACCCACAAGGATCATTGAATCCAACTGCTGGCCCTGCAGAGGACACCCCAAGAATCCCACCATGTGCCTGAGGACATTGTCCAAATGCTTCTGGAACTCTGTCACGCTTCTTGCTGTGACCACAGGCCTGGGGAACCTGTTCCAGTGCCCAACCACCCTCTGAGGGAAGGAACCTTTTCATAGAATCAGAGAATCATTAAGGTTGGAAAAGACCTCCAAAAGCATCAAGTCCAGCCTTGGGCCGAATACCCCATGCCCACTAAACCATATTTTGTAGTGCCATGTCTGCTCAATGTTTGAACACTTCCAGAGAGGATGACTCCACCGCTTCCCAGGGGAGCCTTTTCCAATACTTAACCACTCTTTCAGTGCCGAAATCCTTCCTAACACCTACCCTGGACCTCCCTGGTGCCCCTTGAGGCCATTTCCCCTTGTCCTTTTGCTGGTTGCCTGGGAGAAGAGCCTGACCCCTACCTGGTTATGACCTCCTGTGAGGTCATGAGCAATAAGATTGCCTCTGAATCTCCTTTTCTCCAG
>WEKY01010130.1:2678-18700 GCA_013390045.1 Picathartes gymnocephalus
AGCATTGCAAATTGCCATGCAAATGTAGATATGAACTGCTGAGCCACAGCAGCATCTCACATGAGCAGATCAGAGCTGTAACATAATAGATGGCAATGCACTGCTTTTAGCACCTACCACTGGTGCTCCCCCTCCTCTTTTTTTAATTGAAAAAAATCCCTCTCAGGCTTCAAACAAGTTCTTGTTGCAAACGCAAGATGAACATAGTATAAAAATAGTCTGCTGTAGTGTTTCATCTGCGTTATTCCACAGAGCTCAGCTCAATTACACGAGCGTCTGGTCATAACTCAGTGAATGAATGCTTTGCTGCAGAATAATCTGCCCTTCAAGTGGCCCTTCAGAGAGCAGAAATGAGCAGCAGTGATTAGCTGCTAAGTTCCTAAGTGGAGTAAGGCTGCTTTCAAATTGATTTGTGAAGACTTGCTAACTTGGCAGCAGTGCAACCCATTGAAGCTACAATTAGCAGCAGGTGCAGCAGGAAATGATACGGCTTAAGTGTGTTCACAGGGACAAAGTTGGGTGCTGGCAAGGCCAAGATGCACAGAGAACAACCTGTCTCAGTGTCTCCACATCATCACAAAAAGGCGTATTCTGAATAAAAGAACTCTGGGTGCATGGCAGGGATGACAATAACCTTCCTGATTTCCAGCTAATGATAGAACAAGAGTGGTTTCCAGTTTCACAGTACTATGCAAACACTTAGACTTCATGTTACTGTCAAAGCATTGCTCACACGTCTCACCTGAGCCACACAGCCATTAGTTTGTTTGAAATCTTTCAGAACACCAACCCTTAACAACACAGTACCGAACCACTGGCTGCACATCAGAGCAGGGGAGATCTGCTAAAGCACATTAGCTCTTTACCAAACAGAGTCACAACTGTGTAAAGATCACTTCTTTGGAGCATTTGTTTAGGTGAGTGGCACAAACCATTTCATTTTGAGAGCCCTGCACACCCCTATGGACACACAGATGCACGGCCTGTGTAACAACACATTGGTAGTACAATGAAAAGGAGGCTGATGACTCCTTGTGAAAAACAGACTCAGGTACCAGGCAAATTCAGGTATCTCAGGGGGGAACAGAAGAAAAGGAGGGTGCAGTAATGGAACAATCCCACTACCTCTACAGTTATCTTGCAGAGAGCACAAAGCCTCCCTGCTGCAGAGGCAGAAGGCTGGTCAGATTTGGTGCCACCTGTTCACAGTCAAATTTGTGTAATCTGGAATATCTGAGTTAGTGTAATACTTTCTCTGAATAATCCTCCAAAGACCCCACTAACAGCCCTGCTCTACTATCCTGTCTTTTCTCTTACCTCCCAGATTACTACAGCCATTCCTTCCTACTATCTTCAGTTCTCATTAAACCTTCCCAGAATGTAGTAACTATCAAAATTAGCAGAAAATTACACAAACAAAATCAAGCTGGATAGCTTTTATCCTTTTAATAAAGCTCAGTTTACTTAAGAATTCAACATAATTTGAATTCTTACTGTTCAGAAATAATTCTGGTAGATTATTTCAGAGCTTCCCTGCACCAACTATCCTAATTTATTCATGAATTAAAAATCACAAATTCACTCTTTTGCTAAAACTGTCCTTTAAATAGCTCTCTTGCTGCTCATCCCCTTTTAATGTTTCTAGAGAGCAAACAGGTCTTATCATTATTCTTCACTCTACTAGCTAAAAAAAATTAAAGTTCTTTCATAGTCATCTCTGGTATAACTGATTCTCCTTTTGTCTCGTCCTTCTAATTGCCATCTTTTGTACCTGTAGTCACTTGAGTTAATCTTTCCTCATGAGGGTGACCAAGTGTTATAATATTCAAGGGAAAAATCTCAACAGTGTCTTAGTGCTCCCATTTCCCCACTCTTGTGTTATATCCAAGGACCCCGCATGTACTGTAGCCATGTACCCAGACAAGACTGTTGGGTCTTTTGCCTTGAGTTCTGTGTAAGCTCAGTAAAAATTTGACAGGTTTTACCTTGATTTTTAAAATCCATCTTTTAAGGTTAAACTACCTTACTCTATTACCTCATCCACGTCATTCTTACTTGGCACACCATGAAAAAGATGGAGGTTTCCCGAGATTCTGTTAGCAGATCTGCATCTTTTTGGAGACCTTTCTCCCTCTCTCCTTTCTAGACTACAAGTGTTTACATCTTCTCTTTTAATGAAGAATTGTTTTCCTTTGAGTTCCCTCCCTCACTCCTGAAAGGATCTTTGAACAGTGAGCTATCAGCAGCTTGTTTTTTATCTATTGTTAAATTTACTCCTTTCACAGTAAATTTACTCCTGATCCCACATGTAATTATGTTATAATCAACTATACATGAGAAATAACAGAAAAATGAAAAACCTAAATTCACATTAGTTTTGAGAAAGAAAATAAGCTGGAGAAAAAAAAAAGGTTTTACAAAGTACTCATGTCACATCCATTTTCCCTGAACTCTGTAAATAATGCACTAAGGTACAAGTTGCTGAAAAGATGTCGTGTCTTGCATAACTTTGCTATTTGAGAAATACTGCTCACATTTTCACTTTAACAAACTTTCAGAATGACTCTAGCTCTAGCTAGCTTTCGATGAGATGACCTCCTGAGAATCTTTCCAACCTGAATTACCACACAAACTGTTTTTATTTTTCCTATTTACATATTGTTAAATTCCATTCTTCCTGTATTTTTACTTGCCATCTCACTTGCTGATTAGCTATTCAGGAATGAATCCTGTGAAATCACAAGATTGCCAGGACGGGGAAAGCGACAACTAATGAAAATCAGCTTTGCCAGACTAATGACATGTTACTTCAAGAAACACAAACGATTCTGAGCACTTCAGTCAGAATAGACTTTTCCCCTAACTTGAATGTTTGCCACATTTCCCCACCCAAGCTTCCCACCTCTGCCATCCCCTGTAAAAGACAAATGCTCTATGTAATTCGACAATAAGCTCTCATACTGGCAAATTAATTCAGTCCAAATCAGCAACACCATCAGCAGTATCAGCTCTTTTCCTGCAAACTCATGACAAATATTGTATTAATTTATGTGCAAAGTTTCCATTATAGCAATGTTTTTCCAATGTCATTTTAAAGATTTGTTTAGCAAACAGAGCACAGCAAAATAACACTTTTAAGATTATTGCCCATAACTCTAAGCACAGAACAGCTTTCAAGACTGAGTGACAGTCCTCCCTTGTTACCTCCTGCACAGCCACACTATGACAATCCATGCTCTGAACAGTATGCACTCTAAAAAGATAAATCTGCAAGGGTGAGAAGAAGGATGAGACATGCCAAGAGATAAAGTTCAATAAGATATCTGGTCAAATGCAAAGACAGTCTAATCCCACAGCACTGACTTATCCACTGGACAACACAATCTTTCATTTGAAACTCTAACAGTGTGAGCTGATACTAAGGCTTTAGGTATCAGAACGTCTATCTGTTCTGCATTCTTAAAAACAGCTCAGCAGGCCAGTCTGACACTCAACCCAGTTTTAAAGAATCTAATGAATGAGTATTTTCAAAAGCATTGTTTAAACTTCTGGTGGAACAACCATGTTGCAGATTTACCATTCTTAAAGGAATATAGGATTATATTTTGGATTATTTTTACAAGCAGGTACATTTACACATGTCAGGAGTTATATATTTGCATTTTGGCATAACCTCCCTCCTTGGACAGTGTTTCAACAGCCTTCCCACTTTACAAACCAGAACAACAGAAAATGATGAAATAGGATGCTTGTAAACAAACCTTGGATTTGAACTTCATGATCTTGTACTTTGGTGAAATGCTGTCATTAAATTCCTTGAAAACACTCATTATAGTTACTGGAGTCTCTGTCTCTTTGCCAGTAGATAGGTTGATTTCCTCAAAAACAGAAGTGAGGTTTTACAAATTAACAAAAATGCCAGAAGACATGACAATAAGTTGAATTTTACTGTGCTATTATGAATCATGTACTTCCTTTTTTTAGGAAAAACTACAATGCAATCAGCCAAGAAATCCCAAATTTAGAAAATATTACTTGAAACAGAATGTTTAGAAAGCAAAAAATTTTCTAGTAACACTTCAAGACCACTTTATTTGCTAAGCAGCAAGTCTAAGAGTAGAAATTTGTCTGCAGTTGTTAGTTAAGGTCAGGGGAAGTCACCATGCTCTACTCTGCAACTCACATGTGATATATATTTGTACACATTGTTTTTAACTTTACCACCTACATCAGACAACACTGGCTTCCAACAGCTTCCATAAACACACTGCTAGAACTCATAACTTGCCATAAGCAGAATGAAAGGTACTTATGTTTGACATGCTTTAGAGTCACACTTACTGTTTCACGTGGCAGTAGATAAACAGTTCTCTCAATATTTTTCACTGTCACACAACAGCTGACATAGGTGGTTGCAGATTCAATCCAAACTTTGCCAAACAAAAATACCACACCTAAAGGAGAAGGGCAAAGAATTCAATATGCAATTATTAAATTAATCATTCCTAATGCTGCTTAAAACAGCTTATAATGTATTCTTGCATTGAAACACAATTTCTGTGTTAAGGTCCACGAACAACAAATGCTTCCAATGTATCAGCACATCCTAAATTGTTTTAAACACCAGTTTTACAGACACCTGTATCATTCTTCACATCTCTACCTCCATTGCTATAGTAACACCCGGTACGTAAAATTCAAAACGGCATTACACAGCCAGTCTCAAAATTCTGTTCTGCTATTCCATTGCTGCCTATATTAGGTTGATAATAGCTGGAGAGAAGCAGGAAGGAGAGAGATGTCAGTGAAAGCTTATCAGAATGCCTATACTGTCAATCAATCCTCCAACATGTGTTATCTACAGTTTTTCACTCTTCAGCTAGACCAGTACAATTAACTCCTTTTCCCGACACTTCAGTACCATGAGATCAAGATTCTACTACAAATAAAACCTGTAGAAATACATTCTGAAGACAACAACTAGAAGCTGATCAGCTTTCAAGTGACTATTTTTAACAAATGAGAACATCAAAAGATGCATGACATTGCATCCTGGATGCCAAGACAGCAGTTGCAACCAAGGGAGAAAGAAAGATTACACAGAGCAGGACTAGCAGCAACTGACTTCACTGTGGACGTCATTACTGTGCATGCACATCTCTGAGCCCAGAGAACTTGGCAGTAGCACAAAATGCTGCAAACAGTTAATCAAATTATGTCAAACTTTAAACCACCTGACTGTCATAAATAGTTCACGAATTACAAGTACAAAAAAATGTCCAAGTACAACTCAGAAACCTGGCTTCACCAGGTTCCCGTCAAGGTCCAAATAATTTGGAATTTGATTACATAGAAGACAACCTTCCTACAACATACTACTATTGATGAAAACAGAAATATCTGTGCTGAGACTGTCTCAGAAACAGGGTTTCATGCATAGAAGAGTTTGGAATCCGCATTTCTCCGTGGCATGGCAATGCACAAACAAGTCCTTGGTTAAGAGTTATAATTTATCTTTGCCAGGAGATCTATCAGACGTAAAGGCACCTTTCTTACTCCATTAGATCAAAGATAAATCAGTGAAGGCACACTAAGATGGATGACAGAGTCAAAGTGACAGGCTATGAAAAATCATTTTCTGAGTGCTTGGAATAGATGTGAACAAGACTACTTTAGTCAAGGACAGAGAATGCTGCGGTTTTGAAGATGATGAGAGCAAGGATACAAGTTTCAGCTGCACAAAGTATCTTGAGAAATTTTAATACAAAGGCAATCTTGAAGATTTAGACAGTTTGAATAGAAGTATCAAGAAAGAGCTCCAATTGCAGATCTAAGTGACAGGGAAGATGAAGTTCTTGTCCCCAGCAATCTTTTACTTTTTTGTTACAGGTTAAAAAAAACCACCTCAGATAGGTTTGTATTATACAGAAAGATGAAACTGTGAGAGAAACCACAAAACAGTAGCTGCTTGCTTGAACAGTGGGCAATATTAAGAGCATGGAGTAGTTAATCTGTCAGAGGAGCACATATAAGCAAGTGAGGTAGAAAGAAGGATACATGAGCCAGTCAAAGACAGGGTAAAACGCTGCCTGGATTGCAAAGACAAACTTCAATCAACTCTAGATAGGACAAATAAGTAGAATCAGATTAATTTAGGATGGAAAGCACCTTTTGAGATCATCCAGTTAAACACTGACACACACCACCACCTTCACAGACAGTAAACGCAGAACTAACTTCAAAGAGTTTTCAGAGACATTTCATGCAAAACCAAAAAAAACCCAACAGATACCAGGCCCTATCCCCTGCAAGACTATGGAAAGAATAAAGAAAGAAAAAATACAAATAAAGCTTATAAATCAAAGCCTATGAAAAGAAAGATCATGCTACTAAATGAACCAAAAGGTAAGCAAAGTCAAGACACAGGGAAAACATCTTGCAGAGGAGAAAAAAAAAACCGGCAGGTTTTATTCATTATTTCTTTAAAATGTTAATAGGATCACAATTCTCGAGTTCTCTGCCTAACATCATAAAGGGAATTATGAAAAGTAAGCCTCCAAAAAATCATTAAGTTTGAAAGAGTCTTATGATTATGCTATAGTATTTACTCTTCAGGCAATGCATTTGACATCACAGCAAATGAGGCATAAACAAAGATCATGAACATGTTAAACAAAAAGCAGTATCAAAATTTTCCCTTCTACATTACTAATTGAAAACAGGTGCAGTCTTTATTATTCAATCCTGAAAAAGTCATAATGAGAAAAGAACACTCCTTGCATGCGAGGAACAGAAATCCTTTCATAATTATGTTCCATTCAGCAATCACAGACTTAAAAGACAAAAAAAAAGGAAAAATAACAATAGTGGGTTCTTTAAAAGCAGCAATTTTATATTAGAGCCATTGATTTCATCAAGATATCTATGATTATTACCACTCCCATCACCAAGCTGTTCAGCCCAGCACAGTCTCATACTTAAGTTTGGCATCCCAACTCACAACAGAAGGTGTTAACAGAGAAATATACCTGACTCAGTGCTTACAGCTTCAACCCAAAAAAGCATCCAACAACATGTGAACGAATCTTCTGGTAAACACACATGATGCACAAATTACAAACCCAAGATCCTAAAGCTGCTGATGAAATGAAGGGACAGATGGGAAGTGCTCAGAACAGATGTGAACACAAATTGTTTTGTCAGAGCTGAGATCAGAATGATGCAATTTGAAGACTACAAGAGCTAGAATTCACATGTCAACTGCAGAGAGTATCTTACCAATCTTAATTCAAAGACAATCTTCAAGATTTAGATAGTTTGATAAGAAATACAAGACAGACCTTGTATTTTTCAGACCACCTTCCTCCCTTGACAGACATGCCCTTCCTTGGTATAAAATCATGGAGCTGCTATTGTACAGGCTTTTAATTCATCCACGTGAATTTTAAATTACTTTTCCAAAAACAAGAAAGCATGCTCAGTTGTTCCATCACTGAGCAAGAAATTAACAACTTCAGCTTGCTCCTGGAGTACATAAAATTGTAAGAATAATGGGTCACCAACATTGAACGGTGCTAGTAGGTTCCTTTTATTTCTCTACTTCTATACTAGGCCAAGAGATGACATTCTTCTCCCAGTCACAGTGCCCTGCTCTGCACACAGAGGTATAGAAAAACAAGAGATGAACGTCTTAGAGCACAGAGACACAGGGTATCTGGATGTAATTTAGTCAAGTCTGAAAATCCCAATTGAACAAAAAGAATCAGACTGCCATTTTCTGCCTCTAACTGAACAGTTACCTGGCTGGCTGAACTGATCTTCGTAAGCATCCAGCCAATAAAATCTTAAGACTTGATCATCACTTTCCCCATTCACAAGTGGAAGGAGATTGGGGTCCAGCTGAACTTCTGCTGCCACTAGATCAGCTTCGTCCTCATCAATTCTGTCCCAACATGAGAGACCTGGGAGAGAACAACTTCTGCAGGTTTTGCAGAAGAATAAAAGAAACAAATAAAATTGTGCCTTTGCTATAATCACCATTTTGCTTTTTTCCAGGCCTATATCTCACACCTTTTGTTTTTCTTTCCACTACCAAGCAATATTCCCAACCGATGAGTCTTCTCGGGTTTCTCCTGAAAAGAGGGATGGAGTTACAAAGACAGAAACCCACATTTAAGTATGGTTCTTGACACATCACACACAGGCTTTAAAAATCAATCACCTGGTATTTCAGCCTTGGCCATTCAAGTCTTTACATATCAAATATATCCATCCATCTATACAAGTTGCTTAGTGGGAACAACAGATTATTTCAACAAAACTACCTTTTCAGTCATTAGATGTTTAGGTCTTTTTCATCATTCAATTACTTTACAGTTTGAAATATTTTGTTATGGAAACGTATGATTCAAGATTTTCCAAACAATTAAAAAAAAAACAAAAACAGGGAAGAGCCCACCTTTTTTCCTATTTCCAAAGACACAGGTGTTCACCATTACTTTTGGCCACAAAACTTTTACCTACATCTATTACGAAAATACTTTGAGACTCACTTAGAATAAGTATTGTTAGCAATTCCTTGTTTTTGCTTACTGACATCAAAGTTCACTATTCAACACCCACACTGAGCCACCTCAGTGACTCGTGCTGAAATACATGTTGTCACATGCTAGATCCCAAAAACATCAAATATTTTTCAACTACATAGCTATCAGCAGGTTACTATCCTTAATATAACTACAAAAAAGAAAAAAAAAAGGCATTGCATAGCATTATCACCATTCTGTCTGTATCACAACTACCACTTCAACAAAGCTAAATTAAGATAAATCTAAGGTTTATGGAAATTGAAAGCCTTCTTAGCGGAAGAAAAAGAGAAGGAAAAGAGATTCTTACAAGACAGATGTCTCTTTCTTCTCTGATTCAAGCTCCTCCATCTCTTTCTTCTCAATTTCATTGTCTCTTTTCAAGCTTTCAGCTGTCTCAGGTATAGTTTCCACATGCTCTCCTTCCATAGGTTCATCAAAGTCCTCCTCATCAAAATCCATCATCCCCTGATCATCATCTGCAAGTGCTGCAGGTAGAACTAAATGCTTAAATCATTAAAATGACACACTGCATACAATAGTAGCATGCAGAGATAGCACACTACAAGCATGAACATAATATACAGTATTACAATAGAAACAAAGTATCACATATAAGTTATCTAAGCTAGTATAATTTAACAAGTGTTTTAGCACTACCATGCCATATTTAAACAGTTTCCAGTACTGGGTTTTGATTTACTTTTGATACCTTTAGTAGCTTTCTCTCCTACTGACTTCACTATTCCCTCATTTTCTATAGGTTTTTGCACATGCTTGGTGTCCTCATTTTCAGAGACTCTGACAGATTTTGCTGTATAATTGGGATGTTTGGGATGAAATGAAGCTGGAGGAAGAGTTTCCTTTCTGACATGAGCAGGAGTTTTCTTTGATATAGGGGTGATTACCTGAAAAACATTTCCACCATGAGTTAAAAAAAATTTTTTTGCAAGAGCAAAGAAAGAAAGAAAAAAAAAATCTTTCACTTGCTATTTGCAGAACTAGTAACCAGGGCTAGAGGAAAAGTTCCACATATTTTGCAACATGATCCTCTCTTACTACATCTCCCCTTTTTTTTCAATTGCTTCTAGTTTTGAACACAACTGTTAATATGAGTAGCACTGGTGATTATTTTCAACATAGGAGTTGATGTCACAAAAGGTTTCACAAATCAGATGTATCTACACTACTCCATTTTCCTTCTACAGACCATTATCAACTATCTCATTGTATTTCCAGCTATAAAGTCCTTTCCATTTACCAGAACTCCTAACAAAATACTAGCCTTCCATCCTTAGCAGCCCATCCTCCTTTCACTCCAAAATATTCCACTAGGGCAAACTTCTATCCACAGCTTCAATTTTCCATTCCTGCAAATGATTGGTTTCTTATCCTTTTCCATACTCCTACTTATTTTGCCTCCCATCCTCCTCTCCTTGCCACAAGGGTCTTTTCTACTCTTTGGAAAAGAGACAGAGCAGAAACTCACCTTCATGTGATGCACCTAACACTGTAACAACAGTTTCACCTGTCAAATGTAATACTAAAGACACAAAACTAATTGTACTGTTTATATGCTCACATGAAAGGCAATGTGGAAAAAGCAGGAAGTTACACTGTAATGCTGCTATGGAAGCTAAGGAGAATGTTAATTTCCAGGAGGATAAATAAAAGTCAACAGTATTCACATCAATAAAAACACAATTAGTGCTTATTACTAATGAGAACATTTTTCTTTTCCCCTTTACCTTAGAAGTTTGGGACTGCACAGAGAAAGGATTGAGTGGTACTCCAGCAGATCTTTTCCTTTTCAGCATTATAACTGGTGGTGGACTTAGTTGAACTGTCTGAATATTGAAAGAACAGAGAAAGTGTCAAAGGGAAGAGTTGTTTAGTGTTTTCTTTTGCCTTGGTTAGTAACATTTTCCATCAAAGAGAAAGAGGGCCACCAATATTTTTGGTTGACCAAAAAAAACACACCTCCTGATTCAAAACTCAGCCCCATAAAATAAGGTTATCTGAGCAATCAGTCCATGAAGACAGACACTAGATTATCTGGGGAAGAAACAGTCTGAGAAAGACTGTCATCAATAAGCAAAACAGTTTTCAACCAGTGGGAATTTCAATACCTAACTGTGCCTTTATTGCACGAGTATCAGAATAACCTGTGCTGTTTTTCATGTCTACTGCTGAAGTAGTAGTATTGAAAATACATGCCTCATGAAAGGTAGAAGTGCTCTTTTAGCACTGTTACACTAGAGGAAAACACATTTTAATTTATTTACATGTCCAGATATTTTAGACTTGACTTTATCAACAGCTAATAACAGAAGAAATTTTACAAAACAAAGAACAAAACAAAACAAAAAAAATCAGTAGCTAACTAGTATTTAAGTAAATAGAAGCTACAGTGTAATTATTAACATTATTTTCTCTAATCAATATTCCACAAAATTTGACAGCATTAAAATGCATTTGTTCAATGATTTCAGGGGTGGGGGGTTCTAGTCATGGAGGGGTTTATAGCCTCAATCAGATGTCATAGGGAGGAGTAAAATAGTAAGAGCACAACACTAAGAGAATAACTTTGCATTGGAATACCCTATACCCTTTACTAACCTGAAAAAACATGTTAAGCTTATTCTGGTTCAACATATTCCACCTCAGTATCTCCCAACTACAGCAGTTTCAACGCTTACATGTGAGCAATCCTTTAGGTTTTAAGAAATCTTGCTAAACAGGCACTAGGTACTTGAGACAGTCCAACCCTGCCACAGCAGCTATCCCGCACTCCTGCCTCCAAGGGAGTGTTAACCTGGTTGTCTGCAGCAACTTGGGGGAAGCAGGAGGCAGAGAGACATTCAGGCTACATCACCTGCTGAAACACTGCTCCCTCAGCTCCTCCCCTGAACCCAAACAGGTCAGATGGAGGTGCCCTACAGTACCCTGGCTGAGGTGTGGTGACAGATATACAGCACACAATTCAGAGGCAGCCAAGTTCTCTTCCACTCCAAGGTGACTAAAACCTTGAAGGCTGCACTAGCACAGGCTCCACATCATCTTAATATAAACCATCGCTAGTCAGGTCATAGTGGTATTGCCTTATCAAGCAATGCAGCCATGCAACATCTGCACGGTGGAGACAAGAGGCAGACAGCACACACGTGTGGAATCCATCAATGAGATGTGCTGTGGATGAAATCAGTCAGATTGTCTAGTTTCACAAAAAACTGTATTTTCTTGGTATGTTCCATGACAAGAAAAATGAATGGATTAAGGTTGTTTCCAACAGATTTTATTAACATACTTACTTCTGCACTAATATCTTGAAGAATATCCCCAAGTAAATCATCCTTGGACAGGTCCACAGTTTTCTGTAAGGTAAGATTAGACAAACAGTTCTCAGTTATATGTGCAAACCCAATCAGGAGAACAGCAGCAAATGACTAGAGGGTTTCCACAAAAAACACACATTTTCAGAAATGCACAAGAGATCAAAATAGAAATAGAAACTAAAATGAGCCCTCAGTTTACTCTGCTCCCACTAAAACATTGTGAACAAGTCAGAAATATTTTAATTCAAAAATGTAAAAACTTACATCTGTGTTTTTCTTCCCAGCACTGGCTATAAACATAGACTTAATTGTGTTTGGCTTTGACACCACAGATTTTTTCACATTCTTTTTATCAATTGTAGATGTTTTGCCACCTTTTCCTACCGAAAGAAAAAATTAAAAATTGTGAATTTTACATAAGAAAAGTTCAATGTTTACAGGTCCAGTTATTAGCAGGGATAGATAGCCAAGGTAGTCTACTTTTTCCACTTTTACACTGCTGGCTGAAATGAAGCCTAATCATCTTTCAACTTTGTAGCAGCTGTCATGCACACACAAAAAATTAAAAACTCTCTCATCACCCTGTCTTTCCTAGTCATGTCAGAGATGCTTTTTGCATACTCCAGAAAAAGGACAAAGATACTTTACATGGAAGCATCTTCAGGGAAAAAAAAAAAAAAGAGCATTCAGGAGCTTGGCACTAGGCCTGGATTCTCAACATCAGACTCAGTTTCTCAGTTTGCCACCAGATTCCATAAAAAAGCTGGGAAAATCACATGATCCCAGATACTTAAAAGTATGCAAGTATTTTAGTGGTCAAGAGAGACCACACATCTCTTAGGCACTGGCTTTGAAAACCAAGACCCCTCCCACAAGTATTTGTTCTAGAAGTGAATCCCCATTCCACAAAAGACTGTGAAGCAGTTAACCGTGGTGTGACCTCACTTTGTGAACCTCCATCCTCTGTATCACCAGGGCTGAACAAAGTCCACAAGCACAGAATGACAGAGCTTCAAGTATCTGCCATTTGGCCGTATTTACCACATATACTGATAACAGGAAGTTGGCCATTTTGGGTACCTTTTAAAAGACCTTACAAGACATTCTTCACTGGTCATATGCAAGTTACCTTTCTTACTGGAACTAAGAGCATCATCATCCAGATCTTCATCAAAGATTTCCCTTCCATCTTCTATGTAACCTATCCCATCTGTAGAAAAACAAATTGTTAAAGAATTGCAGTTTAAGTTCTGTCCTCTGATATTCCTGCATTTTTTACATATTTAAACTCTTTTCCCCCTTTAATACAGAGCAAAAGTTAGAAAAGCAAGTATTAAAAACTACAGCACTTTCAGCTGTGTCTTCTATTAGACTAAATATATTCTTATATGTTTAATTAGAAATTACCAGTAACGGTGCTTTTTTGGTGAAATTTTAACACTGATAACAGGAAATAAAATTTCAAGAACAGGTCTTCATGGAAGAATATTTTCATTACCATCCTAACAGACTACTATGAGAACAATGCAAAGATTAATTTCCATTAAAAGACTGCCTTTCTCTTGTCTCCTAAAACAAATTTTAAGAATGTACTAACAATAACTTACCTCAAAGCATGAATATTATGAAGCCTAACTGAGTTATAACACTAGAACCAAAACAACTCTCCAAATGAATCTTAACTTACCATCATCAACAATCCAGTCATCGTCCTGACGGTCTCTGACCATCTTGGAGTATTCATCCTCATCTATTTCATCATAAACACCTGTGAACTCCTCAACCTACAGTTAAGGTAAAGTGAGGATTAACAGTTTCCATACCATTAATACTGCAGCTCATCAGTCAGAATATAAAAGTTCCCAAAAATGCAGGTAGGGTTCCTACACAGCTACACTGTTCACAATTAGTAAGCTGAGTTATTCATTATGTTTCTTTTTTGGCAGTGATAAAAGACAAGTTATCAATTTTTAAAATTATCAGAGTATATTGAAACTCAAAATCTACTGAAGCACTGGCAGAGATCTCATTTGAAAATTACTTGCTTTATTGCTCATATTACCAAAAAAAAAATTAAAAAAGAAAAACCCAGCAGTGGAGACTTTTGGCCTTGGCTCTACTCTCAAACACCAATCTGAGCTCATAGAAAAAGAAAAGGGATTTGATGTACCCAAGCAGAGTGCTCAGAGAAAATTTGCATGTTAATGATCTACGGACTTCTGGTTTCTTTACACTTCTTCACCTCAATGAGGAAGTCACTTTCTGTTGGCATCACAATTGGACAGTGTTACAGTATCAATGTTATACTGCTAGATTTCAGTTCCACCACTTAAATTTTGGTCTCTTT
The DNA here is from genome assembly GCA_013390045.1 of Picathartes gymnocephalus. Lineage (NCBI taxonomy): Eukaryota > Metazoa > Chordata > Aves > Passeriformes > Picathartidae > Picathartes > Picathartes gymnocephalus. The sequence continues at coordinate 16,946 of WEKY01010130.1, forward strand.
GTGGAAACCCAGCATAGCAGTATTAATGGATTTCAGTCATGTAAAGCTCTGAAATTAAAGTTTAAAATCATTTGAGCTTAAAAAAAAAAAAAAGTACTTCCTATTATAACATTAATTACGCAATTTTAAAAACTGGTCCTTCCCTCTGGCATAGTTCTCAAGCAACGGCAAGCATGTTTGACTTGCAGTTAACAAAACTGGTTTAGTTTTGAAAACAGCAAGAAACCAATAAATTATATTAGAAAGCAGAAAACTACAGCTACATTCAGAAAAACATACACCATTAAAAACACAAAAGCTGATCTGAAAGGCTTGTTTCCCATAACTTTTACATATCTATAAATGGTGATTAAGCTTCTCAGGTCACATTAACTTTTAATTAAGAAGAAAAGATGAGGAATTTTCACCTCATATTTTAATTTTTCCCCAGCTTTGGCTTTTCTCAGACGTTCAAGTGCTTCTTGCTGGCCTCTTCTATTCTTCCTCTCACGTCTGGAACGCGATGCTGCAAAACTTCCAGACTCACTCATAGCTGTAATTAATTAAAAACAAGAGAAATGAGTGTAACAATGAGCAGTTGTTATCTTTGGTACTTAAGTCTTCGGTGATGCATTAATAGATGACTGCAGTTTTGCTTAAAACCAAAACCTACTTGGCTAAAAGCACAGTCACAGATGGCTCCTCCTAAGCCAATTCTGGAATGACACTGAAGGCATTGCCTGACAGGGAGATCAAACAGCCCTCTCATGCCAGCTCACATTCAGCGTGAAGCTACTACCTGGATTCCAAAGCACGTCTCAAATCTCATCAACCTTTCCCTGCAAGAGATCCCCCTCACTCCTTCCTTGGGAATTTCCAGCTCCTTTTATTTTGCATGTCTCCATGACAACTCAGTAATACCAGACTTAGAGAAGGCCTACACTGCTACAAAGCAGTGATGTTTATAGGCAGTTTCACAACGTTTGAGTGTGACCAGATTGAGACAAACTACTAATTTGTTGACAGCTGACACCCCATTTCCTCTTCCACTTCCTTCCCTTCCAAATGCTCTGCCCAGCAAGGTGCTTTCTACTTCTCCTGACCTTTTTTCTTTCTTTTAATTTGGGGGAGGAACACTTATCTGACCACAGGGAACAAACAGACCCAATCCAACTTCTAAAAGCAAACAAACAGCCCAGGGACAGGGCTGCGGGTTCAGTGTGAGGAGCTGAATGCCCCATGCAGGCAGAGGAGACCCAAGGCTGGCCAGAGAAGCAGGGCAGTCCCCTCCTGGTGGCAGCAGGATATCAACTTGTGAATAGAGCTGCACCCCGGCAGCACAGCTGAGACAAGTCCGGATCTGTATTGCTAAGGGCTGGGGTAAAAGGGGCATTTATACTGCCGGCTGGCCCATGGGGAAGAACAGCAAGGATGGACCGCTTTGGGCGTTTATCTTCTGTCAATCCTTCGCCTTTACTGTACGCCAGCGCCCCAGGCAATGCGCTCCTTTGGGACAAACGTGTTCCCAGCCCCAGCCGGAACCACCCGCTGCCCCAAGGGCTGAGCGTGCTCCCACCGCAGACGCGACCCGGGAGAGCCACCCCACCCTGCCGGGACCCACCGCCAACGCGGGGCCGTGCGGCCCGAGCCCGGCCCCGGGCGGATCCCCCGATTCCGCGCCCGCCCGGAGAGAGTCCCGCCGCTGGGGCGGCGCGGGCACGGCCCCACCGAGCCACCCACGAGGGACGCGGGACCCCCGCGCAGCGCTGTCCACCC
>WEKY01010130.1:18928-32751 GCA_013390045.1 Picathartes gymnocephalus
GAGCGCGGCCCGCGGGAAGGGCCTGGCCGGGCCTGGCCGCGTCCCGCCCACGCGGGGCCCGCAGCGGGAGCGGAGCCTGGAGCCGCGCAGAGCCGCTTCTTGCCAGAGGCCTGCACCGCCGGGCCGCGAGCCTGGCCTGGGCTGGGCCCGCTGCTGCGGCCGCGGCTTTGCAGGCGTTCGTTCGGCGCCAGGGCCTGCGGTATCCCGCGTGTTGCGTCTGAAGGATCTGAGCAGGGCTCCATCTGCTGCAGGGGTCCACATCCTGTACCGGTCTGGTGCCGCAGTTGGGTCAAAGCCATGTTGTCATAAATTTATCACGTCTAAATGTCATGTATAAAATGCGTCTCCTGAGCTGGGAGGAGGCGGTGGTTGGTGCCAGTTGGATAAAAGCTGGAGCCAGGCTGGAGCGTGATGGTGAAGGATCACCTGCAACAACGTTCTCAGCGGTCAGACAGTCCCTGCTGGGAGAAACGGGCATTTCCGACACGGTTTTCATCGACATGTAACGACTGAAGGTTGAATAGTGATCATGACAAGATAAATTTAAGTAGGAGCCATGGTCTTGTTTTTGCATATATAAAGTAGATATTATGCTCTGTCACAAGTTTCAGGAACTCCTTCAGTAAATTACTCTCTAGAGTCTCTCAGAGGCAGAAAATCACTGGCCTGCTTAGTGACAAAATAGAGTTTTTTATATGCATTTATATGTGTTTGTATATGTATTTAATATAAATATATGTTTCTATAATTATATGCACATATAATTTTTAATATATATATAATACTGGATGCCCTCCTGTTTTGCAAACCCCTTTTCCTTTTTGTTTTGTTCTTTGCTAGGAAAAAAAAATTACATTCAGACTGGATTTTTGATATCTCAAGAGGCCAAGTGTGTGGAAGGCTCTGAGAAAAGACATGCCAGACCTTTGTCCTTGCCTACCCCTGACTTTGTCCAAGTGGGGAGGTGGGGTATGTTCTCTTCATTTGGATGCTACAGAGATACCTTCACTCATATGTGTCAAGAGTACTTACACAGCAGCCTTCAGCCGAGGATCAAGAACTGTGTCCAGAAAAGGATATATTTCAGTTTCAAGCATAGATAGGAAAAGGTTTTAAAAGCTTCAATTAAGACAACTGTAGCTTTACAAGTCCTCTCTTCTAAAAGGGTTCAGATCTGTGTGTGCATTCAGAAACCCAGGAGTTCATGCTCTTTCACCACAGATTAACCTCAATATTCTGTCCAAAAACATCATAGCTGGCCAGTTATTACTTAAAAAACCTACCACCTTCATGTGCAGAATTTTGTGGAGAAGCATTTACTGCTGGTTAAAACATGCAGGCAGACTCCAGCTTCTTGCAAATGCAGGTGGCACCACAGGGCTCTTTCCTTAGGGCTGATATGCTGTTGGAGAAATGTGAACTAGTATTATTTGGTCTGAATATACTGATTGTTTTCAACTGTCTGGAGGAGAGAATTTATATGGTTCTGAAAATGAAGATTATTTTCCTTTCCTCTCCACCAGGACTCCTTTGCATTGGTGAGAAAGAAATAAAAAACCTCACAATCCTCCCAACTTACATACCCAGGTGCTAGTACAACATTATCCCACTGCTGGACCTAGTCTTAGGTGGAAGCAGAAGAATGTCCCCAGCCACTTGTGGCAGCTCCCTGGTGCCAAAAGAGGCTGGACACTGACAGCCAGAATGCCCATCGCCAGGGAGAATGAGACCCCCCTCTCATGAGTACGTTGTTAATAGGCCAGCTTAGCTGTAGCAAACCTGCATCCTTGGAAACACTGACAGCTACAGGAAGAATGCTTCTCTGCTGTCCTGGTTTCCACTGCCATTGAGTTCATTTTCTTCCTAGTAACTGGTACAGAGCTGTGTTTTGGATTCTTGAAATAATAATGCTGATTACACACTGATGTTTCGGTTGTTGCTGAGCAGTGTTTACAGTAAGTCAAGGGCTTTTCAGCTTCTCACCCCATCCCGCCAGCAAGGAGGCTGCAGGGCACAAGGAGCTGGGAGGGGACACAGGCAGGACAGCTGACCCCAGCTGATATTCCATACCGTAAGATGTTGTGCTGAATGTATAAACTGGAGGGGAAAACTGGCCAGAGGCCACTGCTCAGGAACTGCTTGAGCAACAGTCAGTGGATGGTGAGCAATTGCATCACTTACTCTGTATATTCTAATTATTGTTGTTCTTTTTTCTCTTCCTTTTCTCTCCTAGTAAACTGTTTTTGTCTCAACTCCCATATTTTACTTTGGGTTTTTCCCCCCAGTTCTCTCTGACATCCCACTCGGGGGGCAGGTGGGAGAGTGAGTGGCTGTGTGCTGTTTAGCTGCCTGCCAGGTTAAACCACAACACCTACAGACAGCCTCTCCTTCGCAGAAGTGTGACACTGTTTGCTTTACTTCTTTTTTTAAACATGCACAAAACAAGTTCACATCACCAAGAGTGATGTGGGATTCAAAATCAGAAGTTACTCATTTTTTAAGCTATAATACCTAAACGTTTATAAAATAACAATATCTCTAAATTCTTTGGTTTGAATTAAAATAGAGTGCCACTGCATCTCACATATACCTAGCCTTCACACGCTTTGGCTTTTTGAATTGACTGGATTTTAATGCTTTTGATTAAAATTAAACAGTACTCTTTGTCAGCTGTCATATAAAACAGTGGCATGTTTGTCATTCAGGTGATGCTGTGATTTGAGCCAGTACGCAGTGATACAGTTAATTTCCCAGACGGAAGTTGTTGCCGTAGTTCCACTGTGGGACAGCGCAGATCAAACAAAAGACTTTTCATGGATGCTAGTTCAATCCTGACATTCATCTCTAGCCATAACAAGAATGCATCTGTTTCTCACTGCACAGCATAACAAGCATATTTAAATGCTGCAGGGGAAAAAAAAAAAAAAAAAGGTGGGGGGAGCAAGGGATGGGCTTTGCTTTGGGAAGGAAAAATATCTGAGCAAGATTTGGGACTTCCTCTGCTAAAGGCTTTATCACAGCAGATTACTTTGAGCTGATCTTTAGCCTCCCTTTGGACAACCATACAAGAACAACTGGGCATGAACTTTGCAAAATTGTCTTTTAAGAACACGAAGTGGAAATTCTGCTGGTGGTTCAGAGCCAACAAGATTCCCTCGAGGCAAGTGTGATAGTTGCAGAGAAAAGTGCAAGACAAGCACAGTAACAAAGATGGTGGGCAGCAAAAACCACAGTATGGAAGAAGAAGCTCAGGAAACTCCCAGACTTCAACAAAAGGTGACAAAGATGTATTTTTTGTTTTGTTTTCTCGGACCTGTAATTTAAATATGTAAGTTATTAATAGTAAATACTGTAAACTCATTGTAAGCATTCCAAGAGAATATAAACAGTAATTTACATTAACATAGGAAAGTACAAATGGAGCATAGTATCAAAACTTAAGTTAAATGAACAAAATAATTACTGTATTGAGGATTATTTTTGTCTTCCTTTTAATGACTAGAATGTGCTTGATCTGCTGCAGAAGTAGTAGGACAAAAAGTTAAAACTCTCAAATTCAGACGTTACACATTAAGCTTATGGTAGGTAATGCTTTTGATGATGGAAAAAAGTCTGTTGAAACTAAGAGTGATGGTATAAAAACAATGCCAGTAAATCATGAATGATAGCAAGATAGCAAATTCACCTGCACTTTGTCTACCTCAAAATGGTTAAACATTATATTGTTGTTAAGTACAGACTGCCTTTGTGGAGAACTGTGTATGTCTGCGTGCTACTCAAGATATGAGTGTATTGTTCGCTGTGTGTTTCCTACATACATGTTTCATTATCTTACTTTTAATCCTTTCATTGGTCTGAATTCATGCACATTATCACTAAATTAACTTAAAGTTTTTCCTTCTAATTTCATCCAGTTCCACAGCTTCTTACTAAACTGTGCTATTCATGTGACATTTCAACATGAATTATTTAACTGTTTGGGGGACTAAACTCCTAAAGAAGCACAGATTTCATAAATTAAAAATAAAAGAAATCTCAAATTTTTACTTTACAAGACACCTTTGCCTTCAAAACTTCACATATAGTTAGTTGACAGAAGTATGAAAAAACAGATGCTTCTCCTTGTGTTTATCAATAATGATAATGCAGACATTTATGTTAAAACAGTAAATTCCTTGCTTACCAGGCCTCTTAATGCCTTTGTTCACTGCACAGCTCTTTTTCATTTCCTACCTGAGTTACTCACTAACATCAGGATGAAGAGAATAAAGTTGTTATTAGGATATTAAGGCTCTGAAATAAAAATGTGAAATAGAAAAAAGAACACACACTAATTGCCATTACAACAGAAAAAGTCTATGGAATGAACATTCAGAGATACTTTTTCTTAAACAAACACAATTCAATTCTGATTGCAGTTAAATTACAGCAAATACTAGTAGCTGGACCAGAACTGGTGGAATTATGCTAACTGGAGCAGAGAGCAGAATCTCATCACCTGCTTGCCTAATACAATATTCCTATTCAAGCTTAGAAGAAAAGTACAAAATATTATAATGTACATTAAATAGGGAAGACAAGTGAGAGCAAACTCACAGAAAATGAGCCCTCACATAATTATAATATCTAAGAATTAAGTCTGATGCCAATGGTATTCAAGAGCATACAGTTATTGCCACAGCATGAAAGTCTCTGTTTTAACTACTTTCAGCGCTCTCTCTTTACAATGGCACAAAAATGAACAATTAATGTATAAGCAGAACACTATTGCAGAAAGGCTGTTACATTTCAAGACCTGGCTGAAGATCAAATGTGCTTCCATGGGTGAATATTCTCAGCATTCACTATTTCACATCCCTTTGGCAGAAAAGGAGGACAGCATCATGAGATGCTGCAAAAGCTTGTTGTAATCATGACGACTCTGTTGCTGGACTGGTGCTGGGGAAGGCTGTGCTCACACTGTAGGGAAGCAACAAGGGCCAAGTGCTCACTGCAGCCGGGGAGCCTGGCAGGAAGCTGGGGCCTTTTCCCCCAGCCTGTGGTCTGTGAGCAGGACAGCCTGGAGATGGGAGTCCGCATCAGCCAGGGTAAGTCCATAGTGATGAGACTGGCCTCAAAACAAACCAGAAACATAACTCAGGGTCAGGTCTGGTGATCATAACCTGGGTCAAACGCAGCCCACTGATCACCAGGCAAGTTGTAGGATGGTCTGGGTTTGAAGTAACCTGAAAGGTTATCTAATTCCAACCCTTGTGTCACAGGCAGGGACACCTTCCACTAGACCAGACTGCTCAAAGCTGGATCCAGTCTGGCCTTGAACACTTCCACTGGGGAATCACCAAAGAAGTCCATTGAACAAGGCAGGTTCCAGGTCAGGCTAGGGAGCCAGGAGCACGGCTGTGGCTGAGCTGGGTGGAGGCCTCCGCTCCTACAGCTCAGCTCCAGCAAGGACCAACAGCACAGGCCAGAACTCAGAGCCCACGAGCAGAGGACAAGGGACCCAGGTGAGGCTTGGCCAGGACTGTCAGTGCCCTCACAGCCTTGGCAGAAACTCTCATTCCCCACAAACAAGGTGTGTCCTCACACCTGAGAGCTCAGAAGGGGGAGAGGGGTTTAGTTGGTGTGGGTTGTCAGTGAGTATCTTTATGGACACTCAACCAGGGGAGGGACAATGGCCTGGGAAGAGGCCACAGCAGATGGAACTAGAGGGTGGCAGAAACCCTATAGACCAGCCCCGAGGGGCTGCCAAGTGGATTCTGAGAGGAGGTTCGCTCAGGAGCTGGGGCTGGACAGGGGGCCATACAATAAGGACACCAAAGCCCAGTCAGGCTGATGGCACAGGAGGAACTGCAGAAGATCCCACACAGCCATGGGCCAGGCCCCACACAAGGACTTAGGAAGGCCTGATCTAGCTGTCAGGATGCAGCAAGGGGCAGCTGCTCCATGAGGACAAGGAGACAGTGACAAGATATGGCTGATGGGGATTTGATGCCCAGGGCTACGTCCCACAGACCCAGGCAGGGTGAGCTGTCAGGCCCAGCTGAGAGTCCAGATCATCACACAAGATTTTGGACCTGCCTCATCACCACAGGCAAGGCAGAAACACAGGTCAGGCCTGGTGGTGGTGTCTCCTTGTATGTCGCTGTTCCAGTGACATCTGATCTTGCTTTCCAACACTAGCAAGTCACAAATTTTTCATTCCTTTCAAGTCAAGATTTTGATTCTTCCTGTGGACAGAGGAAGCAGGAAAGTAACTGTGAACCTGGGAGAAAAGGTCTTTCCAGTTAGGTTTGGTATTTGATTTGCCTTAGTTTAGGCAAAATTAGCTGTTACAGGAAGAGGCATTCAGATAATAACTAGTAAAAGCTAAACCAGCTCCCAGATAGTCATTTTACAGTGCATAAAGTACTGTAAAATACTTAAATAAAGTGTGTTTCTTTTGCTTTAAATAAAGTGTGTGTCTTTACCCAGATTATGAAACTCTCCAGTTTTTAAGTTTTGGTACCCAAAATACTAATGTGAACCCCCGTAGCGGGTTCAGTTTGATAACCAGGCAGAAACACCAATTAATGTAGTGGTTTCAGTTCGCCATCCTCACACGGGACATCAATTTAATGTAGTGGGTTGAGCACTCTGGCTGAACACCAGTGCACCGACTAAACTTACTTACTCATTTTCTGCTGTGAGATAAGGATTAGGAGAAATGCAAAGCAGGCTCAAAACCTTAAAAGGCATAAAGACAGTTTTATTAACAGAACTAAAAGAAAAATAATAAGAATCAGAATTAACTTTCAGAACATTTCTCCTCCCCCCACCTCATTTTCTCCTTCCACCAACAATGTAAAAAGACAAAACGTGGGACTTTCAGTCCGTTTACCACCTCTGAAATAGTCTTTCTTCAGTTCACTTAGGGAGAGGAGTCTCTCCTGCCATGCCATGGAGACTTTTCCACAAGAACACAGTTCTCTCATGGCTCCAATATCACAGCGAATCAGCCGCCCAGAAAAGGAAATCTGTTCGCAGTGTGAAAGTCCCTTCCCTCAACACACAGTTCTTCCTGCAACTGCTTTCGAGGGCTCATCTCTGTCTACTGGGGTACTATTTTAAGGATGAGCTGTTCTGGTAGAAAAGCAAAGGGTCTTCTCTTCTCTCTCTGGAAACAAGGTTTCTCCTCTCCCTGGGGCAAGGGTTCTCTTCTCCTATCTCTGTGGCAAGGTTCCCCATCTCTGTCTGTTCAAGTTTCTCATTAGACCACAGCTACTTCAACATCAGCTTGCTCTAGCACGGGTACCTTTGCTCAGGCTGCAGTTAGAACACTGCATGCCCCCAATTGCATTAATGAATTACAAGGAATAGTCTAATATATCACAGTCCATCACCATGGCCTTACAAAAGAATTTCAGCTTAAAGCATCTCCTCTTTCTCCTCCCTCTGGGCTTCATCTCCTTTTTCACTGACTTTGGGGTCTCCATGTTGGTTTCTTCACCTGTCCTCACCCTTTCTCTTCCTCTTACTGAGAGAGTATTGATGTCTGTAAGTTTCATCTGTGCACTGAAAGACTTGTAATCTCTGCCAGGCCCTGCTGTTGGTCACACGATCTCTGCTGGGCAGCGGCTGAAGGTGCTGCAGATTTTCCCAGGGAGAGGGGAGGCAGGGGCTGCAGGATCTCAGCAGCCAGGCCAGGATTCAGCTGTGGCAGGATCTCAGCTGCCCCCAGCCCGGCCGAGTGGGCCTTGCCCGGCCCAGCCCAGTCCGGCCCCGCCGTGCCACACAGGCCCCTGTTACCTGTTCAGAAGCCGGAACCAAGAGAGAGATTCCCGGGCTTCTCCTTTCTTAAATGTGAATCACAGAGGCGTATTCAGCTTCTTAAGTGGTTAAACAGAGTGTCCATCTTAGAACTAGCCAACTAATTGGTTCTCTCATACCTGAAGGAAGCTGTCAAGTTCCTTGCAGGGAAAAAATCACTTTTCAAACCACAACAACCCCTAACAATCACACAAATGCAGTTTACAGTATGATTTTGTATGTTTCACTTGGCAGGTTTGCATTTGGAATAATATGGGAAAAAAGCTATGAAGGCACTTGCATGAAACATCAACAAATGGAAAGATAAAAGTTGACAGGAACAGTGGAGAGAAAAAAAAAGTATTGGATACTTGTAATCCTGGAAAAGATAGCATGACAGAATACTGATGATCAGTCCAAGAAGTTTGAAATTGAGCTGGTTGAAAAGGAAGGCACCAGAGAGACTGAAAATGGGTAGAAGTGAGTGCAATACAAATATGTTCAAGAAAGGTAGTCTTAGCTTTGTGTGGATTTAAGGAGACTGGAGTGCTTATCTGGAAAGCCAGAAGAAGAGAAAAAGGGATAGAAGGGATAACAACACAGTTTAAATGTAAATATTAAAGAGATTTTTCTTAAGTTATATTTTATCTGTAACAATAAGGGCAGAGAATATGAATCATTTAGACAAAGTTTATACTGAGATATATAAAGTAGAGAGATCTGTAGCATTCAGCATTGTTATTTCTTGGTAGCAGTAAAGTTGCAGTTGTAGTCCTGTGCTTGCACCACTCTGTAAGAAATCTACAGAGAACCCAAAATAGAGCAGGGAGGATAATGAAAATATTATAACATGGGACCTATGAGAAATTATTGCAGCTGGGGCAGTTTGGTCTAGAAAAGTAATGAGACATGTAACAAAAGTACCAACCTGCCTGCTGAATGTCAGCTCTCTACTCCAAATCCTCAAACTATTGTTTCAAAAACTTAACCACAGTAGTCATACAAAACCCAAGGAGAGTAAATCTGTTCTCTGTGTTCAGTAGAAAATGCAAGCAGTGGCAGTAGTTTGCAGCAATGGAGGTTCAGATTAGACATTCAGAAAAACTTTCTGGTAAGAGTGAACAGTGTTAAGAGTGGATTACATAGATGATTTGGGTTCTGGGAAAGGAAGGACCAACAGAGACTAGCTAATCTAAGTGCTTTCTAACCTCTGAGCATCTATTAGGAAAATCTCACTGCTGAGAATCCCTCAACTTTCCCTTCTCACTGCTGAGAATCCCTCAACCTTCCCTAAAAACATTTATCAATAAGTAAAACTCATGTATTAAAATTAGCAAGGACAGTCTAATAACAGGATTGACCGATTTTTAACATTTCCCACACTAAGTCACCATCTCTCTGACTCTGGAAAAATGAAATGAAGACCGATATCCTCTCGGTCAAAATCCAATTGTGATTTCTCACCATTTTCTTAAGAAGTGCTTATAAAAGTAGTTCATGAAAGAGCAAAAAGACAAAGAAACAGCCCCAAAGTGGGTAACCCCACTTATTCAAAACAGTGCTACAAAGCACAAATGAATGGCATCACCAAAGGCCCCTATTTTCAAGAATTTGTGTATTTAAGATGATTTACATGTAAACCATATCAGAATTAACATGACATTTTTAGTTAAGCTCTTGCATAAAGACAGACTAATTTGATTTTATACAAGTATCCTGAGAATATAGATTTTATTAAGCATCACATCTTCACTATGGAATTGTGGAAAGAACCAGGTATAAAATCACACTCTACCAAATTCCGTGTTTTTAGTTTTCATAATATATGGACTGTCATTGCATATAGAAAAACTTTGTGATTTAATTTGCATACGTTTTATAAGACTATTTCATAAATAGTAAATAGTTTTGATTTATTCTGACAAAAAGAGAGTAGTTTATAAGCATTGTGTATTCCACTGGAATAATGAGCTGCTCTTAAAAATTAATTAAAGCTACAATATCAGCCAACATTACATGGAAACAGCAAAGTGATTGGTGTTGGAGGCGATGAAAACCTATAGGGTGTAGTTTAATTCATACCTTTCATTCTCTACCTTTTTTTCCCTCCTACACAGGAGAGAAAAAAATGTCAACCATTGTGGTGTTTTAGTCTAAAAATATATAATTTAATTAATTGATCATCTCAGGAATAAGATATCATTTTCTGCTATTTTTGACTATTAATTGTAGCATGTCTAGAATTAGCATGACATTGATAGATACATAGATACATAAATATAGGGATTCATGCATACATATATGCATACATAGAAACACAGTATTTTAACAAATCTGCTCCAGACATAAACCATTCCTTCATCTTACAAAGTCTTGCAGTTCACCTTATGAAGTCTTGCAGTCCAAAATATATCCATTGAAGCAAAATTCATTAAAGTCCATCAGTTAAATATTCAGTAATTTATTCTATTACATTTTCTTGTAGATGCTTGGCTTTGAAGTCAAACACTATTTAACCACACGCATTTTTTCATAGTTTCCTGATGACTTTTGAACAGAAATTATGTGAGGGTCTGCTTCTCTTCATTTTGACTCAATTATAGGTCAGAAGACCTTTGCAGCCTCTCTTAGGCAAAGACCATTTTAAATGCAGCTTCTGCTGTGCTAACTGGTGCTTGAGAACCATGAAGTTCATAGAGGAATCATACCTTCAGTTTGAGAAATTAGAGGATTTAAATGTAACATCTAAACATATTTTTTCTTTTATGATTAATTGTTGCAGTTCTCAAACTGTAGTTTGTAGTTCTGTATAAAAAAATCCAAACCACTATGTATCAGGTGGAACCTTCCCAACAACTGAGGTTTTTCCCTGTTTGATGCCTATTCAATTCAGACCTTGAAATTAATGTTAGGGGGACTGGGATCATGGTTTCCTGGCTTGTTTGCCTGTAATTTATACACCCTGAGACAACATTTTTATGCATCAGGTGTCTTTTCAACCCAAGCAGCTGTTGCAAAGAGCTCAGTCATTAAAGTCTGTTGTGATGTGTCCCTGTTACTTGTGAAGAAATGGCAGGAGGCTGCCCAGGAGACCATGATCAGCTTGACACAGGATATTAGTTAAAGAAAAGAAATTAGATGCATGAACCTCCCCACCCATGACTCTTGCTCCACTGTTCTTTTAAAAGCCGGCTGGTTTGTAACGATTCACAGAAGATCATCTGTTGAGCCTTTCCAATCAAACCTAATTTGTATTTATTTATTTTAGAGAATAAAGAAGACACATTCCAGCAGTTTGAAAGCTCATTTTGCCCCAACAGCTAGAAGATGCAGTCTAAGATACCTTATTCAAGATATCCAATATGTTGTCTAAGATCTTCAGACAAATTCCGTTTGAACTGACATGACAGATCCTACATCCTTCTCTCTGCCATTATTTCAAATTCTGCTCTCTCTTGTAATGAGGTACACAACATTTATTTTCATGCTGTTCAAACAAAATGACAGAATACATAAAGTGTTTACCAGAACTGGAAATTAAATAAGAGGCACAAAAAGTATTCCACTTCCACTTTGAAATTCTGGGCCAGCTTGGATAGGTGATAACACTACTGCAAGAGAGACATCATTCTGTAATGTTACATTTATATGGAAAAACCTATCTCTAGAGAAGATGAATTAAAATGCACCTGGAGTCAATGGCACACCCTCAGCATGAAAGCAAAGATGAAATTTGGCCTTTCATACCCCAAAGAAATAGAAGGCAGGGGAATTTACATTTCTGGTATATTGGAAATCATCCAACTTCAAGAAAGTCCACTTTCCTTTCATCTCTGTTCTCATGCACCTGCCTGATCAGGGAGGGCTGGACACTGACCCTGGATATGTCCCTGCCTGGTGCTACTCCTTCAGGAGCCCAGCACCAATCTCTGAACTGCTGGCATATGTGGTTGTGTTTATAAGAGGGCTGCCTGCTACCTCTGGCTGCTCCAGCCCTAGCACTGTGCTGTCCAAATACTCTTCTAACAGTGTAACACTCCTGCAAATATTTTTCCTAAGAAAATGAGCTACAAATTTCAGGCTGAGTGCTGCATTAATCATGGTTTAATCATTTCCCTTGAGTATGCTTTCCATAATGTGTGAGTAGTTCGTGCAGAATCACTGATAAAGGAACTTAGTTAATAAGGAAAGGATTCAGCTGTGAGATTCACTTAGTTTGGCTACCTGTTTTTCTCGCTTAGTCACCACTTTAGACATGTATTTTCCTTTTTTCTTGACTGCTGTCTCCTTTTTTCTTTTCACATTCTCTTTTGTTTCTGCTTTGTTCCTCAGTTCCTCTTATTTACTTATCTACCCCTTTCCCTTTCACCTAGGTCATACGTTTTTTGTATTACATTTGGTTTTCTTTGAAGATGAAAGACCCTGAGGCACAATTCTCTTGTAAGTCTTCACGGGTCTGGATGGCCTTAAATGCTTGTGTCCTTTGATGAAGTCTGATTTTTAAAAACAACACTGAGAGTGCCCACTGAAGCTAAGTACTACTGAAATCCACTTTTTTGATTCTATCAAGGTTAACAATAGCCAATGGAGCCTCTCTGTTCTAAAAATTTTTGACTTTATGTTATCTTGGTCATATTCTCATGCTATTTAAGAGTAAGAAGGATGGTAATTTCAGTTCAGCAGCGTAGAAGCTACAGTTGTGTGTGTCAAAGCAGCTGTACAGCACAACCGAAGATGCAGTTGTGGCTCCTGAGCAGGTGTCAGCCAGGTTCCATGTGAAGGGCCTGAGAACTCTGAATTTGCCTATGATAGAAGCATTTTGCTGCATTTAGAGACAGCTGCTACCATTACAGCCATGTTCTTTATCCATCTCTCGACAGAACAGAACTACGCTTTTGCCAAAACTGTTCCAATTGCTTTCACTAAAAGGCAGTTAATTTCTTCAGCACTAAGAATTTGGTACTCCCAGCACCGTGCTCCTCCCCGGGGAGGGGAGCGGGCAGTCGCTCTCGAGCAGCCCGGCGGTGCAGGCGCCCCGGCACGGCGGCGTGGCAGGCGGGAGCTGTCCGGTCAGCACCCCTCGCCTTCGGCTGGTTCTGAACCTCACCGCGGGTCGCTGTGAGGGGGCTACAGAGGCCGCCCGGCCCGGCTGTGCAGCCGCGCCCGGGGTCGGGGTGGACTCACCGATGGGGCTCCTGGTGCGGCGCTGCCTCCCGAGCGCCCGCACCGCTCCAGCACTGGCCGCGCTGCCGTGCTCGGGACATGGTTCGGCGTTTGAGCCTGCAGTGGCCTTGTGGCCAAGAGGGCCGATGGGAGCCTGGGGTGCATTAGGAACAGCACTGCCAGCAGGTCAGGGAGGTGATCCTGCCTCTCCACTCAGCCCCGCTGAGATGAGTGTATCTGGAGTGCTGTGTCCAGTTCTAGGCTCCTCCAAGAGAGACATGGAGATCCTGGAGTGGGTTCAGTGGATGGCAGCAAATATGATTAAGGACTGGAGCATCTCTCTAACTAGGAAAAGGTGAGGGAGTTGAGCCTGTTCAGCCTCTACAAGAGACAACTGAGAGGGGACCTCATCAATGTGTATAGATATCTAAAGGGCGGCCGCCAAGAGGACGGAGCTCTTTGGAGGCTCCTCTCAGGGTTGCCAAGCTTAGGACAAGAGGCAACGGGCAGAAACTGATGCACAGGAAGTTCCACCTGGACCTGAGGAAGAACTTCTTTCCTGTACAGGTGACCGGTCACTGGAACAGATTGCCCAGAGAAGTTGTGCAGTCTCCCTCACTGGAGATGTTCGAGAACGTTCTGGAGGCAGTCCTGTGCCATGTGCTGTGGGACGGCCCTGCTCGAGCCGGGAGGTCGGAGCCGGTGGCCGCCGCGGTCCCCTCCAGCCTGGCCCATTCCGGGCTCCTGTGACTGCCGGGGGCGGGGCCCGCCCGCGGAGCCGCCGTGGGCAGCGCGCGGTGGCGCGGCGGCGCAGCAGCCAACCAGGAGCTCTTATGCAAATGAAGGCCCCGCCCCGCGCGCGCGGAGCGGGGCGG
>WEKY01010130.1:32985-51610 GCA_013390045.1 Picathartes gymnocephalus
GCCTCACGGCGGGTCCCTTTGTACAGCGCCAGGGAAAGGGCGAGAGAAAGCTGTCCGAGGTGGGCTGTGCCGTGCCATGCAGGAACTCGGGCCAGTGCGGTGACAGCCAAGCAGGATTCGTGATCCGCTCGTTAAAAACCCGGATCCCCCGCGCTCCTGACGGGTCAGGACGCGCCCGGGCACCGGCGCGGCTGCCGCATGTGTGCGGGTGGCGGGAGCGGCGGCGGGAGGCGTGTGGTGGCAAAGCCGTTGTACGATCTAGAAAGCTGCCTATTTCCAGTAGTGAATGCAGAGGAGCGGCCCGCGCTCCAAGGAGCCGGCGGCGGGGAGCGATGGCCGGTCCCAGCCTCTCCCGGTGCCACTCCTGCCGGGAATGGCAGCCCCCAGGCGCTACTCAGTGACCGCCCGGCCCCGCTCTGCGCTGCGGGCCGGCTCACGGGCGAGTTACTGCGGCCAGGAATGACAAATCCCGCTTTTCTCAACTTAAGAGTCCGGTGAGGAGTTGCCCGTACGATTTAGGTTGTGTAAGGAAGAAGAGAGAGCTGCGGTTTTTGGGGGAACAGGAGAATGAGGGAGGACCGGGAGAGTGATACGTAAAATAACTCCTCTGATGTTCTTTGCTTAAAGACTCCGTCAGACCGTGTAGGCAACCTTACAAGGCTGCTGTACCCCAAGAGTTCAGGTTCTGAGAGCTGTCCTTCTTTTCATGTTCTCATTTAAAATATTTCGAGTGTTTCCTTGCTTCTTATTTAAATCTGTTGTTATTTCTACCAGGAAAGATCTCTCCTTACCCTAGCATGGTATGCACCATTGGCATAGTGGTAGAAAGTTAATCATACATAAATGCAATCACAGAATTGTGGAGGCAGTGTCAAGATACGAAAATGCATGATGTATGCAACAGTTTAGTACTGGAAATTAGATCATTTAATATTAGAATTCAGTCAGAGTGCTAATTAAAACATATTTAAACATCAAACTTCAGTAATTAAATTCAACACTATAGCTGAGACATTGTTCTGATATGACAAGAAATAGCAACAGTCATTGGAGCTGACCTAAATTAATGTTTTCTTCTTGCTCATGTTATAATTAGATTCAGCTTTAAAGAAGACTGTTAATTTGTTCATGGAAAGCTATTGGAGCTGTTTTAACAGGGAAAGTTAGCTCAGGTGTAGTTACTGCAGTGTGTTCGTACAGGCTGTCTAAGATTTCTATGTCAAAAGCTCAGATATAACAACCTGTTTGAATATATTACTCTGTGTAGTCTGACATTTTAAAAGATTTTAAAGAAAGGAGTGACAATATGATACCAGTATTTACAGTATCATGCATTGCAGTATAATTTCTGTGGAAATTAAGGTGACAGTTAGAGTGCATGAATGAAACAGGAATTCATTATGATGTTTTAGATCTTCCTCAGTACCAGTAACGGACAATGGAGACATTTTAAATAAATATTTGTGGAAAGTGTGTCTTTATGAAGTGATACCTCATCAGTAATCAGATCTGTGTTATCTTAAGGCTAAAAAAAAAAGTTGCTTGGTGAAGTATAATGCAATACACTGAACTCAGAGCATAGGAAGTGAGGCAAACAAGTGTAGTGAAGCAGTGTCTGAAGTGAGAAAAATTAAGGGCAGGTGTTCTGAAGAGTTAAAGTGAATCACCCCTTGACAAACGGTCTAATACCATGGACATCAAGTTCCTATCAGATCTTTTTAAAGATCTTCAGTACTTGGTGTGATCTCATCCTTTGAAGGCAGCATGTGCAGTAGTGGGCCAGTAACCTTGTCACCTAGATTATTAATGTAAAGGAAAGAGCGTGTCTCAGTTAACATTTTAGTACTATTTGGACCTCAGGATGGCTTTGGTACCTCAAAATGATATAACTGCTGGCAGGTCTGTGACATTTACAGATGACTTTTTAATGCTGTTCATTGGTTCTCACATATCTCCAAAATTAATTATCTGGGCTTTCAAGTTATTAATTTAGGCTAAGTTCTAGGAAGCAGTTTTTCTTGAGAAATATGACTTCAGAATCACCTCAAATTTTAGAAGGTGAAAGGGGGTTGGTTCTTTTATGAAAGTGCTGTCGTCCTTTTCATTAAAACTGGAATTATTTCTTTAAAGCCTTAAAACTGTGAATATTTTTAATGGATATCTGCCATTAGACCTCTGATTTTAGGGTATGAAGTCTGCTAGCTTGTCAGGAACTGTCCCATTAGGACTAAAGAACCTGTGTCCTTCAAAATCAGGAAAACAGGGGTCATTGAACGCGGTTCTCGGGTAAGTTTCAATGTGTATTGAAACCTGATGTTTTCCAGTGCCTGGTACGGTTGTTGTAGGTATAAATTGCCATTAATTTTTTTTCCCCAAGACATTCTGTGCATTTTCTTAAGCAGCTGGAGCATTAATGAGCATTTGTGTTGCTTCAGTCAATTCCTCTGCTCCATCTCTGACTTAATCTTTGCCTTCCTTATGTTCTCAGCTTCCATGTATCTTAATGCCAGGAAAATGTCTCTCCGAGTGACCCACGTATCTTGGTCTCAATGCACAATAGAGAAACAAACCAATCAGAGTCATGGGTTTTATCCACAGTGGTGATTTCAGGAGTTTTGTAGTCAAGAAAAAAGCCCTCACAAATAGCATGTCTCCAATCCTGATTTGCATCCTTTTGCATTTATCCCTTTTCTCATCTGGACCAACTTTCTCATCTGCTGCAGTCCCATTCATATTTTCAAGCCTCGGAATACCCATGGTTTGGTCATGAGGGCCTTCGCTGTTTTCAGTGGAATAAACGTGACCTCTAGTCATATCATTCCACACATTCATGGTATGGCAGTTGTCCTTGGATAGCTTCCAGTAAGCTGCGGAGTGCTGCTGGGCTGTGGATCCCAGCCTGGGAATCCTGTCCTTAGGGTTTGCCTGTGTGCATCAGTACTAAAAAGGAAAGCTCTTAGTTTAACTAAGTGATACTATAGCAAGAAATACCAAAGAGGAAATACAAAACCTTGTGAAATTATTTGCTTATTTTTTTATAATTTATTTATGTCACTTGGGATCAAGAGCTTGACCTTGGTCCCACATGTGTGTAGCTCCTTGAAGGACTGGTGTGTCCTTTGAAAATTACCAATCCTCACCCTGAATGGAACAGGCATTTCAACACACTGGTTCAGGAAGACAGTTCCACATAGTATCTTTCATAAAAGAAAACAATGGTAATTTATAAGGACAGTGCTGCAGATAAAGCAAACCCAAATACACATTGAAACTTATGTGAAAACAAACTTCAGAATGTACTGCTTGGTCTCATCTTTCCCTTGAATACACTGAGAGCTTCTTTTCCTTGTATTTCATGTCTCTGTCATCCAACACAGGCATCAGTGGAAACATCTGGGAAAGTAAAGTATTTTTGGGACTTTGGAACCAATGTCTTATTTTCAGAACTGTCAGGACCTAATTTAGAGTTGGATAAGTTAAGGGAATGCAGGGCAATGTAACATACATTTCCATCGCAAGACCTAATTTAAGAAACCAGGTAAGCAGAAACGAACCTGAATTAGCTGGGGTGAGCTACAGGGGAGTAGAGGGAGTAGACAGGTATTTGGTTGGTTTGGCCTGTGCTCACAGGCATATTGGTGGGTAGAGGGCAAGGCAGGAGGAATTAAGCAGCAGTTTTCATTAATTTAAAGTGAATCTATCTTTAAGATGATGTAAAGAAGCAGGTAAGTGTTTTTTGTTCTGTCTGCTCTGCCCTAGGCAGCGCTATCCCAGAAATAAGGGGCTGTTTAAGGGTATGTGGCATCCATATTACCCTTGGATGTCTGTTCACAAGCAGCTGGAGCTGTGGCCAGATCTCATCTCTTGTACAGGAAGTGGCATTGGGGCTCTGTGTGGAAGTACCCAAATAGTTTGCTGGGGGCTTTTTTCCATCATCACTGCAAGGACAGACTAGCTGGATACTTAATCTATCCATATGGCAGATAAAACATATTCTGCCAAGGCACTGCAAGTGTCGGGGCCATTTGAGGTTCACCCTTGCAATCCCAGCACTGCTCCAAAGCCAGATTTACTTCTGTTGAGTTGTGAGATTCAGAGGTTACAGGCTTTTACAGGTCAATAGGAATTAGGTGTTAAGTATCGTGGGGCCACTGAATCTACAGTACTTTGGAGAATCAGGCTCAGGTACAACTGAGGATGACAGATCTCACATAATTTTACGTATCAGTTGCTTTAGCCTTTTTGTTTATTTTCTTGATCTTTTAGAAGAAATGAGAGTACAGGAAGTATTTTTTTTTTTTTTCCGAATTATTCAAGTACATTGGAATATTGTTTCTTTTTTATTTTATTAAAGAGTTGAGGAGAACATTTTAGTGTTTTCGCACACAGGAGCTGTATAATGGTTCAAGGAATCAGTCTCCTTCTTTAGACAATTTCCTTGTTGCTGCTGTTAAGCAATGAACTCAAACACAAAATTGGAAATAATTGCAAGGAAAGTGTGCATGCTTTGGATTCCTGTATTTTCGTCCCTTCATATTTGCAAAGAATGTTTTAAGAGGTTCTGATGCAACCTCTAGAATAATTTCAGTATTTTATTTCCATGAGCTTTCATACATCTTCATATTCATCTTTCCTATTTCACTGGAAGGTATATGAAATTTTAATCAGAGGATACAATGATTAATGTTGGGGTGGTTTATTGTGGTTAAAAAGTGTCCTATGCATCTGTTTCTTTCTCATGTGATGTTACGACAGGGGGTCTGCCATCTGTTTACTTCAATGTGGAATTAAGCATAAATAAATATGTAAATAGCCTTACATTTAAGGAACCCAAAATCACATTATTTGACTAAATATTTATTTGGTCCTTTAGAAGTTCAGGTTTTTTGCTCTGGATTAATCTTCATTTTCATAAATGTTGGCTACTACATAAAACCACAAACCCATAAAAGCATGCCAAGTGAGATTTGTGCTTGGGGACTTGTAGCAATTTTTGCTGCACTTAAAAAAAATAAATTGCCCATAGACATGAAAAATCTGCTTAGATTTCCCCTTATTTCATCAGAGGACATGCAGTTTATGTACCTTCTGAAATGCTACAGTTTCTGCAAAAAACACACTGCAATACATATTTGTCAGATACACAGAACTACAGATATTTTTTCAGGAATCAGAAATGACACATGAACACAGAGAGAAAACATTACATTTTATATATTGCATTCTGTGCTTGCAAATGCAATGATATTTTAGAAATAGGTTTTATTAGGAGAATATTACCAACTTCTTAAACTGTGCTGTTGGCATTACTACAAAGGTTTGTATTGTATCTTTAAAAAGGAGTGGAAAACATTTTAAATAGATTCTCTCTGCTCCCTCCTCAGGAACATAGACAACATTATAATATAACATATGTATAAAATGTAAAAAGAACTCAGCACATGTGTGGATGTGGAGCAGAAGAAATCCAGAATTAGGAGGCAAATACTGACTACACAGGCAAGAATATGTGTAATTTATACTCACACATTTACAATCTCGCACAAACATTCAGTACAGCTGTAACTGTCTATCCCTGTGTGTCCTTTGTTTCCATGTAATTTGCTTTCCTGTTTTACACACATACAAACAGATGCTGTAAGGTGAAAACCTCTGGAGAAAGGCACTGGATGAATCAGGGATTTTGTAGAGAAGCCTGTCACACTCGCTATGGAAGACAGAGCTTCCTAGAGTTTTTCTGCTGACAGCTGAGGAACTGCAGAATATGTGTCTCCTCTGCAGGAGGAAAAAAGATTTGGGGTTTTTTTGCTTCTTCATAGCTCTGCTTTTGAGTAATGGTTTGTACAAAGTACTGTCCTACATCTGACATGAAATAATTGATAAATGTAAAGTATCTCTGTAAAGAAGCACAAGTAGAGATTGATTATTGGGCCAAATTAATACAATATCTTAGCTATATAACTGAGTTGCTTTCAGAAGATTAACCCTTGCCTGTGTTAAAGCAGAGTTGGGTTCTTTTAGCCATATATCAGGTGAATTTGTAGATGACACGAAGTAGGGTGGGAGTATTGATCTGCTTGAGGGTAGCAAGGATCTACAGAGAGACTTGGACAGACTCATCAGTGGGATGAGGACAGCTGCAGGAGCTCAGTAAGGGGAAGTGCCCTGTCATGCACTTGTGTCACAACCCCATGCAACATTACAGGCTGGGGGAGGAGTTGCTTGAGAACTGCCCAGCAGAAAGGAACCTGGGGTTGCTGGTCAGCCAGCTGACCGTGAGCCAGCGTGTGCCCAGGTGGCCAAGAAAGTCAGTGGCACCTGGCCTGTATCAGCAGTAGTGTTGCCAGCAGGGACAGGGCACATCCACTCAACACTGGTGAGGCCACACCTCGAGTACTGTGTCCACTTCTGGGCCCCTCACTTCAAAAAAGATACTGAGGTGCTGGATTGTAGCCAGAGAAGGGCAGCAAAGGGTCTGGAATGTGTCCTGTGAGGGATGGCTGAGGGAGCTGGGTTTGTGTAGTCTTGAGGAGGCTCAGGGGCAAGGTCATTGCTCTCTACAACTGCCTGAAAGCGGACCAGACGAAATGGCCTTGAGACAGAGGAAATTCACATTAGATACTGGAAAAATTTTTTTCATTGTTAGGGTGGTCAAACATTGGAATAAATTGCCCGGGGATGTGTGGAGTCACCATCCCTGGAGGTGCTCAAGAGGCATCTGGATCTGGTGCTGGGTGATGTGGTTTGGTGGTTTAGGGGTTACAGTGGTAGTGCTGGGTTGACTGGATGATCTTAAAGCCGTCTTCCAACCTTGATGATTCTGTCATTCTATACAGTAATGTACAAGTAAAAAGAAATGCGTAATAGACATTCAAAACACGGGATCTGATGTTATCTCTAGTTTTGGAATTGATCAGTAAAACACAGGGTGGCATTAGAGCAGTGGTTACACATTTTTGGTCTGTTGATCATGGCCAGCCTTCAGCATTACCCCTGGGCCAATAAGCACTTGCCACTGGGCATTGAGTTGCAAATGCCCCACAGCCAGTTTGGTTCTTGGCGATGGTGTCTGCAGGCTAATAATTGGCAACCAGTGCTGCTTTGAAGGAGCCACAAGAATTTGGCTGGAATTCTGGAATTCTTTACCCTGGAATGCCGCGTATCCCTCCCGAGTGCTCAGATATCTGACAGCTTTCCTGTCTGTAGCCGTCAGGACAGGAGAACATCCAGGCTCACACTTTGCTCTTTCAGTAAGTCGTGCCTGAATCACTGGCACGCAGAGCTCCTTCCGGCCATGCCGGGGTGGGGGGGGCTCAGATGGATGAGTTGCCAAGGGTCGCGTTTCATTTCCAGCTGGCTCACATGGGGGTTGAGGTGATTTATCGGCAACTCTTTCACTTGAACTCTGCTTGACTTGGGGCCCATTCTACCTCTAGGATGGATTTTGTTTTCTAAATAATATGTTCCAGTTCAGTCAAAAGTCATGGCTGTCATGCAGGAATCTTGTCACAAAATTCTTTCGCCTTTTGCAAATATTAGATTAGATTACATAATAGTTGTTCTAGTTTCATAATCTATGAATCTCTACATATATCCATCATTGTGCTTCTTGAAAAGGCAGTGGAAGCTGCTTTTCTTCTGCAGTATCTTCAATTCGTAATTGCATCTTGCACTTAATTATTACTGACTTAATCCTAATGATGAGCAAAATGTATTTGGTTGAAGATAAAGCCCAGAAACAGCAATAAAGAAAATTTGAAATGCTTACAACCAGAATGCTGAAGTTATTGTTCTTAAAAGGTTAGTTTGCCATATTATTAGTTTACATCCACCTCCCTGAGTCAGCAGAACTGTGGAAGGACAGGCTAGGCTTTTTTTGATACTGGCATTAATATTAGAACTGTTTGTGAAAAGTTTACTAGGAGACAACCAGCAGTAGCATTCAATTACAACTTAAATGCTCATAAATTTACCTATTTGGGTCAAGGTTACTGACCCAAACAGGTAGGAGACATGGTTTTCCTCTTTGACAATGTTCACTCCCTGAACCTCTAAGAGAAGACCTTGGTAATCCTTAACATGGTCTTTCCACTTAGGAAAAGTGTTCATACCTCAGAAACTTGGCACATACTTACTTTTCAATAGTTTTGATAGTTTTTTTTCTTAAATATTCCTCCTGTGGAATTATTGTTTCCCAGCACCAGGAGCAGGTTCCCAAAATAATTGTTCCTCATACGAGTAGACGTTACCTGAGTGATTTGTTCCAGTGAAATATCTTATCTGTTTTAAATATTGCCTCTGAGACAAAAGGTGTTTACAACATCAGACCTCCCGCAGAATTTCCCTGCTAGTTTAATTCCTTCATAAGCACAGGTCCAGCCGGCTTTATCAAGTGTTGCCTCTGTAGCTGTACTGGTTTCTGATCTGAAATTTCATTGACATTTGTTGATGGCAAAATCCTAGATGACCATACAACTTCACTAAGAGGAGAGAAGGTAGTGTAGTTGTATGAATTAAAAAAGAAGCAGTAGCTCCTTCCATTGGCTGTGTTTCCTGCAGTCACCCTGCAGGCGGAGTTATACTGGCAGGTGCGGTATGGCTTGGATGGGTCTACATTTGCCTACTTAAAAGAATGTTTCTGTTTTCCTTGCTGCTGTGTAAAAAACCCCGCCCAAATATCAAACATACAGAAAGGAAGCAAACAATAACACAACAGGCTGTAAACAAAAGAGAGGGTGCGGAAGTACTTATGTTCTTGACCTGTTATTTCAGTGCTAGGACTCTTTGTCTGCAAATCACCAACAACTTTCCTTTTAAACTTTAGGAACAGGACTGTTTACCCTATGCCTGGGAGCTAAGTTAAATGGCTACAGTTGCCTAAGAGACTGTGAAGAGTGTTAATAAAAAAAGCAGCATCAAGATACACCTGAAAATAAGGTGCTTCTAGCTGTCATGTAGGGTTTCTTCATGAAGGGTCCTGGCCCCAGAACCAGCTCAGGGCTGCCAAACACACTGTGCTCTCTCATCTGGGCTACTGGCTCACCACACAGAGCTGTGGGTTACAAAAACATTGCTGGTTGAAATGGAGCTGTGAGGTGCTTGCTGGGAAAGACCCCATTATCTACCTTCCATCTTTTAATCTCCTGAAGTTTGTTGAATGTCATTCAGTTCTTTTGCAAATTTCCTAGAAAGCAAGTAAGACATTATTTAAATTTCTCATAGAATGAACAGCTTCTAATATACAAGGGTTACTAAATATGATAGTTTCCCATACCTTCATTTTACTGAATGCTGTATCTTCATTTCCAGGAGACAGGACTCTTATTGCAAGAGCTTTTTATCATCTTCTGAAGTAAATATCATTAGTAAGTCCTAATATTACAACGACTTGTCCATTTGTGACGTGTGATAAGCTTTCTCTCACATTTTACTACAGGATGGTGCAGGTCTTGGGAGCTTACCTTGGTCCAGAATACAAGGCTAATATGACTTGCTTGGCTAATTGCAAAATGTAAATGCCTAGAATATAAGGAAGGCAGGGATGAAGAGAAAAATCTGTCAGAGAAAGACAGAAGTACAAAGTCTTTGTCTAACCATCTGATTATTGTCAAAACTGTAGCAAACTTCCAAAAGTACTTCAATGGATTAACCAAAATGAAAAAGCTGCTATATAAATTACTCGCTGTCTTTTCACAATTCTAGTTGTTACAGTCAAGAAACTGGAAAGAATACAAGTAATTATATACAAACTGAAATGGTTTGATAAGTCTTTTCTGGGTTTTAATAATTTTTTGAAATCTTTTATCTTATGGGCTTATATACAAACCAAATGGTCTCATTTTACTCATAAGATGTTTTTGTTAAGCTTAGCAATAATTTTTCTAGGACAGATAAAACGAAATAGTAGTGAGTAGTCATTTGGAAGCTATTGCTGTAGATTTCTTTTGATCTGTCAGCACATGGTGTTTATGTATTTCTCTATATGGCTTTGATGGAATATGGCTGACTTTAATCTATTGCATTTGATGTATTTTCATATCCAGTAACTGAGAGGTCAGAGAGTAAAGGGAATATTGACGGATCTGGTTCTAAGCCCTGATCTGTAAAGTGAGCTTTAATGATGAACATTTATAAAAGCTGGAGCGATGGGAAGCTAATACAGATTGTTCTCCATTGAACAGAGACTGAAAGAAAAATCTGTGTTGTGAAGGTAGTTACATGGATGAAAAGCACCACTGTGTTTGCCTGGGGGGAAAAAGAGATATCTTCCTGCAAACTAGGCCTATTTTCTTCAAATAACCTCCGAGGAAACAACCTCTGACAAGCTAGGAGCTGATTACCACTTGCAGGCCTCAGACCGTAGCCATTATTGTTTTAACATTTCTGCCTTCCTCTTTATCTCAGCAGGAACCAGGCTGTATGGGCTGCCGTGTAACTTGACCTTGCTTGGAGATAAAAAGACAGATTAGCACCCAGCAATAGCAAAGCCAGAAGCAAAAAGACAGTATTTAGAAAATAAAGGAAAGAGCTGGCACTGTATGATTATGTGTAGTGTTCTACACTGTGCAGCGTGGGTGGCCTGATGAACAGTTCCCCTCCATGAAACCCGGACAGAAACTTGGGCTTGGTCATAGTTTCTCCGTTTTTAACCTTGTCTGTGCAGAGATGCTGTGATTTTCATAATGAAGATGCTAATGATGATGATTTCCTTTAAAATTTGAGAGTATGGAAAAAAAACCAAGAAAAAGAAAATGAAAAGGAAAAAAGGAAACGTACATAAAATTGCATTACTTGCGGTAAACAAAATGAATAGAAATCAGCAGAAAGAACTGGATATGAATCTTTTAAGTCTTTGTTACTGTTTTACTGCTATCCTGTGAGCTTTCCATGCAACAAACCAGTGAGCCCAGAGATGAGCAGCAATTAGGCATGACATGCCCTAAAGTGTCTCAGGGATGCTAAAGAATGCTAAATGCTCAGTGATTAATCATTCAGCATCAAAAATCTGAAAAAAACAGTGTAAAGGCAAAACGGGATTCTGTTATGATCATCCATGGGTACTCTAACTGGTGTGACAACTGTACATCAAATGGTCACTCAAAACCCAACCAAGCAACAGCTGCATAGCCATGAACTCCCAGTTAAATCATGGTGGAGGCAAAGTGACAGATATCCTTTAGCTTTTCTCAACCACCACTTTGTCTCAAAAACAAAGCAACCCAAAATTCGGCTATGTTTTCGTAAAGATTTCAAGCCAAAAGCTGTAGAAACCTGGTTTTTTTCCTATCAGACCATATGGCAGATAATAAGTATCTGAGGGTCTGATGGCTGGTAACTTCCTACATAGGCATGGGCAGAAAATACAATTTCAGGAATCAACTTTCCTGACAGATAATGCCACGTCAGTCTTCACACATCCTCACTCTGTCTCATGTATCTGTAGGTTATAAGCTCCTCAGAGCAAGTACCCTTGTGGTGCTCTGATCACAGTTAGAGTATTTTAGTACTATTACAGTATGTGTCAGACCAGAAAGGAGTTGCAGCTCAGTCAGCTCTCACTAAATGGAACTTAAGGTTGCATCCTTGCCTTTACTTTGAATGACTCCACAAAATTGTAGCAGATTCTAACTAAAACCACAACAAAACAACCTCTACTCCCAATTACCTGTACTGATGGCAGTGGCAGGAAAGGGTGCTTGTTAAGAGATGGCTCATTTGCAGCTTGCTAAGTCCCAATTAGTTTCTCCAGCTACTACTTACAGGTAAGAATACATTTTTCCTTGGGTCTTCGAAGTCCCTGAGAAGGGTTAAGGTGCTCACACCATCCAACCTGACCTTGTTCTGCAAACAGAAAAACTGTGTCACCCACCTCAAAGATGACCAAGCTTCTCTAGCAGAGACAAAGAATTCAATTACATTACATGTTTGAAAAGCTTTATTTTCCTCACCATTCCACCTTGTGTGGATTGTGTATGCTCAGGGGTCACCGAAAAGCAAAAATCCCCGGAGAGCAAACTGACATGAAGTCTGGCTACAGCATTCTGTCACAGTTAAATGGTTCTTCTATAACTACTTGGTGGTGAAAATAAATTTACTTTCTTCGTGTTTTTTCCTCCTTCCAGACTCTGACGGCACCTGCTCCATTTGCAGATGAAACAAGCTGTCAGTGCCAAGCACCCCATGAGAAGTTAACCATTGCACAAGCCCGCCTGGGAACACCAGGTATGTATGTGGAGAGAGCTACGTCCACAGGATTGTGGGCACTCCCCAAAGCACTGGTTCTTCTGTACAATCATGAAGTAATGCTTATTTATGCCTTCTACTCAAAAGCAAGAATCTAATGTTTGGTGCTATCAGGTAATGGAGAAGAAACCAGCAACTACAGAGCCATTATGTTCTATTAGAGAAACAACGAGAGAAAACATTTCAAGTTAGAGCTTGATGTTTTAGTAGATGTTGGCTGGAAGGAAGGCTTGCCAGCCCACTCCAGCCAGCCTGAAAATTGTGTTATATAGTAGCTACCTTCTGGATGCTCATCTCATACTACCTCTGTATGCTGGAAAACTTCTTTCACTGATGTTTCTGTTAATCACATCAGATATTCAGTGGCCTTAAAGGTTATTTGCCAATTTCTTCATCTGGGCATCTGTGACTGGGCTGGAGAAGCAGGATGATTTCACATGAAGTCCCAAATGCATCCTTCACCCCCTCTATATTTCAAGAGGTTATTTTTAAAAAGTCTTTGTTTACTTATTCTACTTATTTTAAATAAGCTTTTAAAGTATGTACACATTATAGGAGCAAGCTGCCACTTTCCAGTCAGCTCTGCAAGAAACAGTATTCTCCCATGGACCCTTGGATGTCCTGACTGCAGAGACATCTCTCTGCTGTCCCTGAAACACAGTCCATGGAGGTTGGAGCTCTGTTGCTTTCATCTCCACTGTGCATTAGCTTGGAGGTGGCAAAGCATCTCATTTGAGAAAGCAAGTCCTTTTCCAGTCTGGAGGCTGCTGCTGTAGGTGCTGTACAGAAAGAGTTATAAGGGTGATAGCTTGAGAAAAAGTTACAGGCTCATTAGAGAGAAGAACTTGGGGAAAGTCTGGAAAAAGTGAAGTGAAAGGTTTACATAGAAGAGGTAAGCAATAAATTTTTACAGCAGTAAGCTGTGGAAAAAGCAAGTCAAGGCAAGAGGAGAGGGAAAGGGAGATGATGGGAAAAAATCCATAAGGCATAACTGATTAGAAAGGCAGAGAGAAAAGAACAAGACATATGGTGGAACTCCAAATGAGGCAGAAAGATGACATTTTTGCTAAATTAGAATATGGGGATGATAAATGATAATAAATAGGGTAAGTCTGAGGGAAAACTGCAGAGAGTACAAAGAACAAATAATATGCAGTATCAAAAACTGCAGGTTCACCTGTGGTGCTTTTGAATATCAGAACTGGGGTAAATCTCTGCAATCATCTGATCTGGGAACAAAATGCCATCCAGTAGAATTAAGTGCAACTTGTTTGGGATCTGAAAAATCACTGTTGTGTTTCTTTCTCCACAGCTGACAGACCTGTCAGAATATATGCAGATGGAATATTTGACCTCTTCCACGCTGGCCATGCTAGAGCTCTTATGCAAGCCAAAACTCTATTCCCAAATAGCTACTTATTAGTAGGAGGTAAGATAGAGTTATTTATTGCACTGGATTTTTGCTTCTGTGCTTCACTGTCAGAGAGTTACTGCTGTGCTCCCACCCCCAGCTGTTTGTACACTATGACTTGAATGCTACTTTCACTCAGGGGCTTTCTATAGGTGATTTGCCTTGAATTATATCTTACAATTGCATCAATTAAAGTAAAAGTCAAATTCTGCCCTCAGCAGCATAGGCACAATTCCCATTCTAGTTAAAGCAGGTGCCTGCATGGCTCTGAGCTTAAAATAGCTCCATATGAATAATTTACCTTTTTCAGTTATTTCCTCAAAATTGTTCAAAGATGGAGATGAGTGAATGAGAACAACCATTGTTTATTTCTGGCTCATTGGTCTCTTCACCAGCCAGGCACAGCCCATGACCTCTGCCTGCCAGGTCCAGACCCAGCCTTCAGCATCATCACAGAAGCTAAGTCTGGCCCGTGTCACTGAAGACTCAAATGTAGGTCATGAGTGGAATGTAATTTCAGTTCATAGGTGTCCCTGGGCAGATTACTTTCTTAATAATTTTTTTTTTCTTTTTGCTCTGGCTGTCTTTTTTTCTTGCTTTGTGCCTGGCTAGCAGCTGTTCAGCAGTTGGCCTATGCCAAAGGAGTCACTGGAGGGTGGCTCTTTCCTGCCTAGTTGGCTGTGCAAGCCCTGCTCTCATGAAGCCTCATAAATGTGCAGTTTGGTTCCATTTTCCTTGCCCCTCCAGGGTCGAGATATTCCTTGCAGAAACATTTCACAGCAGCCTTCATTCAGCTGCTTTACAGTGAACATGAGTGCAACCTTCAGATACTATAAGGTGCATTATTTTGCATATTTGTCCCAAACGGTTGAAAGGGAGGAAAAAGACCCAACATAGAGGAAAAACAAAATCTCTTTATGAACACGTTTTTTGGTTTTACTCAAGTTTATTAATTGTGGCAATTCCCATGGAGCTTCCTGTGAGGTAAAGGAGAAGTCCCTTTGATAGGAAGGAAGCATTAAGGCCTCTCTGGTTTTTCACTGAGCCAGACAACTTGCAAAAGAAGCAAGTGGAGGTGCAAGACTGTGAGGTTTAAAAAAAAATGCAAGTTATGTACATTTTGGTTTTGTTTTTAAAGGATTACAGGTTGCCCGTGATAAGGGAAGGAGCTCTGGGGCAAAAGCCTGACTCCTTTGAAATTCATGGCATAGCTTCACTTTGCCCTTGTTTTTGGCGTGAAGGACAAAGCAGCCAGCACTCATCAGCACCTTCTCCCAGGAAAGCTCTGTGTGTAGCATGTTTAAAAAATGGGCACCTTCCCACACCCACATACAATTTGTGCTGCAAAAGCACTGGTGTCATATGTCTTTGTGGGCATCACAACCAACCCCTTCTATTTCTTCTTATAAAGACAATTATTTGCACCTAAGATCACTTTTCTTTTTAAAATAGGCATTTATACCTTCCCACATCAGTCATTAGAGCAGGATGACAGATTCAAAAGAAGTACAGAGAAAGATATTGTGTCTGCATTGTACATGAACAAATAGTAATCAGAAAATAAAATCAAACCTTTCTTCAGAATTCAAGCAAAAATTACTATTTTCCAATAAGTCTGGTAGACCTTTTCTTCCAGGAGAGTGAAACCTAAAGATGTCATAAAGGCTGTAAATAAATACAAATACAGTCTCTGAAGAGATCTTTCTACTGAAAATGCTTTGATCACCATTAAATTTCTTGTCAGCAGGCATCAAAACTGACATAATAGGACAGAGTAGCATTTTGCTTGCTGAAATTCATACATATGTTATTATCTGGCTTTGAATTTTGCACAAGCTTCAGGGCTATCTAGGCCTTTCTACATTTTTCTACTTTGAAAGTCCTTAATGACCACCACAGCAAGAACATCCATTTCAGATCTCAAAAAAGACTGTATCTTTGCCAGCACCTTGCCTGATAGGTTGATGTTTTCAAATTAGAAAGAAGCAGCAGCTGTAGGGCTGCTGTCTCACACTTCACTGCAGCACTGGTAATGTTGCATTTATCATTTGTCAAGTACGTTTACAGACAAGTGAGATCCAAAAGCACAGGTTTGACCTGTGGTGAAGGACAACCACTGGCAACCCAGCTATAAACGAGTATCACATTATTCCGTGTGGGGTGTCAAATGACTGTTGTAGCTGTAACGTTGGACAGAGATGGTTATGGAGAAGGTCACTGGTTTTTACACAATGTTATTTGGGTGGAAAGATAATACCTAACTTTTACAGTCCTCTGGTAATGTGGGTGTTGCTGCCCCTCATTTTAAAAGAAACGTGACAAAGTATTGGTACTCCAGAGTTAAAGATGCAGGATTTCTGGACCTTTAACTCTGCTCATTTCACTAGAGCATATGGCTTCTCCCAGTCCTTTCCTTTGGGCTTCCTTCAGCAACTTCCCATTTGAACATGGCACAAGCCTTACTTCTCTTTCTGTGAAACCTGCTGAACTGAAAGCTAAGCTCGGAGAGAGATTCCTTTAAAGTTTTCTATGACTTGTTTTCCATCAGGGTGTATTTAATGAGAAACTGTCCCACAGTGATTTTGAGCTTTGTTGGCAAATTCACCTTTTAGAGTGTTGTTTACATAAAAAGTGGGAGGTGGAGGCCCAGAGAGGCTGAGTGGTCTCCATCTTTGAAAACCCAACTGAACATGACCCTGAGCAACCTGCAGTTGACTCAGCTGGGAGGAGGGGGTTTGGATTTGGTGATGTCAAGTGGTTTTCCTGCCTCGACCATTTTGTGATACTTGAAGTTAGTGAGCACTCTGTGATTGTCCACGTTGTGTTCTTTGATTGGTTTCAAAGCGTTGGCCATCACCCCTGAAATACCACAGCCCATGAAATCCTCACTTAGGAGTGGGATTGGTTTGCCTTAGCATGTAAAGGATACCACCTGAGGTATCTTACACTATGCTACTTGGCCTCTGCCTGCAGCTCCAGAAGGAGAAGGTTCTCTCATTATTACACAGTTGTATCTGCCAACTCCAAGCAAAACTCTTAGATGTCCTGGAACACCCCAAAAATCGCTAAGCTAATAATTAAGTGCTTAATGGATTTATCTAGAAATAATCAACTCCTGGTTGTGCTAATTTTACTTAATGTGGAGCCATTTTGCTCATACATCTATATCTTAGTTTGCAGTGATGATTTAACTCATAAATTCAAAGGCTTCACTGTGATGAATGAAACTGAGCGATATGAAGCCCTCAGACACTGTCGTTACGTGGATGAGGTCATCAGAGATGCACCCTGGACACTGACACCTGAGTTCCTTGAAAAACATAAGGTACATTTCTCCCCTTATCTCTCCCTTCCCCTTTGTAGACTGACAGTTGAGAATGAGGAAGTCTGAAATTCTATTAGGTGGAGCAATTATTTAATTCAGTTAATTCCAGTTACTGAAATTAGGTACTTGGCATTCCTTGCCTCATCTCTGTCAGAAAACGTTATATTTGTTTTGCCTATTTTTTTTCAATATGCTGAGATGATTTCTCAACTGGGACTTTTGAAGGGTAAAATAACACTGAAAAAATTACTGATAAATTGATTTCAGAAAAGGAGATCATGAATCAGGAAAGTTGTCACCTAGTGACTGAAGTCCTGAATTAAAGGCATGTTTCTTATTAATGGCAACAGGTGCAATATATAAAAATACCACGGGTCCTCTAAAAGGCAGGATAGAGTGTTTTACGTGCTATTGATTGCCTTGCAACACATATGAATCTTAACAAAAGCATAATTAACTAGGATGTATTTTTGTGTCCACATCTCTGTGTAACAAAATGACAGCATGACAGTACTAGGTATGCATGTATATATGCACAGTCCTAAGGATGTGGTAGTGGCAGTGCTTTTGGAGAGAAGATTTCTGGTTTTTCACAATTGATCATATAACACAGCAGTTGCAGGCCCAAATCTAGTACAATACACTTAGGTGATGGCTTTAGGATGAAAATGTCAAAAGCAAGTTAGCTGAAATCAAGAAAAAAGATAACTTTCCATAAAAGTCTCCCAGTGAACCAAAATTTGGTGATGGTGGGATGTGATTCTTCTTCTGTTCACTGGCAGATTGACTTCGTAGCACATGATGACATCCCGTACTCTTCTGCTGGATCGGATGATGTATACAAACACATAAAGGAGGCAGGTAAGGGCAACTTTACATTTTTATCATCTTCCTTCCTCGGCCTCAGCTCAAATTCTTTTACTGTCTTTTAACCACAACTGCTGGGAGAGAAGCAGTAGAGATAATATCACATTGTCTTATATCCTAATGGTAGGTACTGCTGACTTGAGAAGAAAGATTCTCTTTGTAAAACCTCAGAGGACATCCTTGGCCAAATTCCTACCATAACCCCAAGGAAACCATTCAGATCTAGCACAGAATAGTCCCATCTCCATTTTTAGAACAATTTTATGGTGCTTGACTGAGACTTTTGAATGGATGAAAATGAGTTCATGTAGCGGGTTGAGTTTTTTCCCGGCCAACGCACCAATTTATGTAGTGGTTTTACGTACGCTGGCCTTCTGTGATGAGATAAGGATTAAGAGAAATGTAAAGCAAGTCCAAACCTTGAAAGATAAAAGATAGTTTATTAGCAGAACTACGGACAAAGGAAAAAAAAACCAAAAGAAAATCAACTCCTAGATGTTTCTCCCCCCCCACCTTATTCGTCTTTCCATACCAACACTTCTTTTTCCATCAACAACTTAAGAAACCAAAACTTAAAGGTCTTTGGTCAGTTTACCATCTTTGAAACAAACTTTTATCAGTTCAGCTGGAAAAAGGAGTCTCTCTTGTTTTACCAGGTGGACCTTTCCACAAGAAACACAGTTCCTTTGTGGGATTTAATATCACAGTGAACTCCCGCCCGGAGTCTGTCCAACTGTGACACTCCTTTCCTCGATACACAGCCTTTCCCGTGACTGCGT
>WEKY01010130.1:52250-106413 GCA_013390045.1 Picathartes gymnocephalus
GCCGCGGGCTGATCTCAGCAATCATGAGCTGGTGCTCGGCTACGGCCAGAGCAACACTCCCTCTCTTAAGAGAGGCCGGTGGCAGCAGCCATGGCAGCGGCGGCGGCGGCAGAGCCCAGGCCGGTCCCGTGGAGCTGCATTCCTCTCTCCCTCAGGCAAGGAGGGGGAGCAAAAGCAGCCCGGAGCAGTAGTGGCGCTGCCTTGAGGGAGGAGGGTGGGGGGGAGGGGGGCGCTTCCCCTCCCCCTGCCCAGCCAGCTCTGGGCCGGGTGGGCCCAGACGGCCCCGTGGGCCCTCCTGACCTCCCGTTACCTTTTCCGTGGCCGGAAACGAAAAGAGGAAGATTTTGGCTTCCTTGCTCTTAAAATGTAGGTTTGCCAAAGCGATTCTAGTATGTAAGTGGTCACACAGAGTGCCTGTTACAGAGCTAGCCAATCCTTGGGCTTTCCAGATCTATCGGAAGTTGTACCTGGAGGAAATCGTAAGAGCCTTTTCAGGAGACAAAAATTTGGCTTTTTTTTTTTAAACCATGACAGTTCAGTTCCCACAGCAGCCCAGCCAACTTTAGTCAGTTTTTGATGACCACAAACTGATGGCTCCATGACACATCCCAGTCCTGAATATGGGCAAGCAAAGACAACCTTCAGGAGCCATTAGGATCCACTTGCACTGAGGGTTCTTTTCATTACACTGGCAGAGGCTATCCTCTGATAGTGACTATCAGGCTAATTAATTTGCCATGACTATTTAGCAGTTTGTTTGACTACCATATTGCATTGAACATGAAGATGCTGAACTTGTTAGGAGTTTGTATCTCTTCAGTTCAAGGAAATGGATCAAATTTGAGGAGACAACGTTAAACCACTGTTTGCCAGTAGTAGCTATCCTAACCCAGTGAACAGTGCAGGAGGAGGAACAAATCACAGCCTTCTCCTGTTCCCTGGAGATGCTGCATTGAACCCTGGCA
Source organism: Picathartes gymnocephalus (assembly GCA_013390045.1). Lineage (NCBI taxonomy): Eukaryota > Metazoa > Chordata > Aves > Passeriformes > Picathartidae > Picathartes > Picathartes gymnocephalus. The sequence continues at coordinate 53,216 of WEKY01010130.1, forward strand.
AATACAGCTTCTTTCTGTTCTGCATAAACATGTATATTGGAGGCTTGAAAAATTCCAGAGCAATCTGCCTGATGGTAATATGCCATGCAAAGTGACCTTCCCAAGCTATAAAGTGACAGCTATAGACCAGGTATTGACCTGAGCTGAAGGAATAAGCTTTTTATAGCAGCAGTTTTTGATATTTTTCCACTTGTGAACCTCCCTGTGGTATCAGACTTAAAACCCTCCTTTGGGAACAACTGTTCTATAGTTTCAGAGCCAACACCAGCTTCCTTCAGTAGGCAGGGAAAAAAAGGTCCGTCTGGTAAGAATGGGTGACCAAGGGACATAATACACACATGCTGAACAGGCAGCTGTTTTACTTCTGTAAGGTGCTGAGTACACAGGACAACACGCCAGGAGCTCTCGGTGTCACTGGATCATGACCACACTGGGTGTGAGAGTGCCCAAACCTGGCACACCCTTCTCTGCTGTCGTTGAGCACAGGTGCGGTGCACACACGACCCAATGAGAAACTCAAACTTTGCAGAAGAGAGTACAGACTTGCAGCTTCAGAGACTTGTGGTCCGTTGTGTCTGTCACCACGAGATACCAGAGAAGCATCTTGAGTCTTGTATGGCTGAATTTTGCTATATATAAACTGGGAATAATGTTAACTTACTTGTGATGTGTTTTGAGATCTAGTGCTGTAATAGTCCTTAATGCTCCATAGCAGCACTATTACAATAATGATTTTTCCCTTTCTCCTAGGGGTTTTGTTTTAAATAGACCAGTGCTGTTGATGCATTTGCACATTTTTCCATGGTTCCAGTACTCCCATTTTCCCACATCAGGTTGTTAGAGAGTAGAAAAGAGGATGGGAACTGGGGAGCTCCTTGGGTAGATTCTCATGGGCTCCCAGTTCCCCACTACCTTAAGTGGATGGGAGGGCGTATGGACAATGGTGAGCTGGGTAACAGTGCACTGACTAAACCTCTGCACATCTGTGAACAATCAGCTTGGAAAACATGGATCCGTCCAACACATGAAGCATAGGAAAGCAAAGTCAGTGACTAAGGGTACTGTTTGCCTACAGTTCCACTTTCAGCTTAACAAAGGTGAGGTTTGGATTTTGTCCATGTATTTTTGTAACTCCTATCTGTAAAGGTTTCTCAAAGTGGGTTTCACTGCTTCCAAAAATAGTTTCCTGAGTGACTGCTGCAAGCCTGAAAAGCAACCGTCAGGGAAACAGGTCTGCTCATGATTAAAGCAATCTATTTTTTTAGCAGAGTATTAATTAGAGATCAGAAAGAAAAAATATCACATAGCATTTAGTCACAAGAGGCTGCTAAGCTTCTTGATTCCTTCTCTGAGTCTTTTTCCAACCCTGTAAAATTAGATACCAATGCCTGCTTACTTTAAGTGAATCTGTGGGGATTCATTTGCCAGGAGCTATAACACCATTTTAAGACAAAGTACTACTTTTTTTCCCAAACCATTTCCAGTCTTCCCTCTCTCTCATCAGCAGCTCCATGTTGCAATTACATATAAGTGATTTAAGTAATTTTTTGTAGCCCTAAATAACTAAGGTGTGCCTGCACTCTGCTACTATTGTATTGTGAATTGGATTAACAGGTGCTTCTGCCTTGGTGAGGAGCAATTAGAAAGCCACATATATCTCAATTATGTTGAGAAAAATACAAGCAGTATTGATAAATGGCCAGTTTCTTGGGGACTGATTTGTCAGAGCAGGGAGGGTGGTTATGCAGCTACTGACATGGCTGGATGGACGTGAAACACTACCATTACACTTCCTGTTGTAAATCACTGGCACCTCCAGGGTGTTTTCCAGTTACTGTAATGCATCTTTTTCCTGCCTTTGGTCAAGGCCAGAGGCTGATCTGTTCTACTCAGCAGAACAGAGACTGTCAGATGGTACAGCACAGGAGTGGAAATAAAGGAGAGCAGCAAACCTCCATGCTCCTTTATAGAACATTAAATAAGGGCTGTGCTTGTGGAAAAAACTGCTCAGTGAATTGCCACAGCTGTGAAGCTTGGCATTCCTGGCTTGGGAGCCCCTGCCAGTCTAATAGCTTCCTCATCATAGCTGACACTGTACAGAGGGCAATTTTTAGTCTTTCTAAAGACTTGAGAAAAAAATAAGTAGTATAGCAACCTTGCTTTCCCTAAACTCACACAGAAACAACAGGAGAGAACTAAGGCAGAATTGCAAGTCCCTTACCTTTGGTCAGGCATTTCTGTGTTCGTCCTCAGCTATCTGCCGCAGTGCCTGGTCCTGCCAAGCTTTATCAGCAGGCTTTCTTTTCCCACTTTGCTCAGGAATGTTTGTACCTACGCAGAGAACCGAAGGTATCTCCACATCGGATATCATCACACGGATCGTCCGGGACTATGACGTGTACGCCCGGCGCAACCTCCAGCGAGGATACACCGCCAAAGAGCTGAATGTCAGTTTTATAAATGTGAGTACATTGATCCCCGTTTGCTCCTCAAACACTCTCTCCTAGCATCCTGAATGTAAAGTAAACGTTAAGGAATTATATCTTCCTCCTGCTGCTTTTAAGATAGCTGGAAAGAATTTAAAAGAAACTGGTAAGCTGAAGGTAGTTTTAATTGCTCCTATTAATTAACAGGTTTTTTTCCATCTTATGCTTTTAACAAAGCTCCTGCTCCCCCTTCCTCCTTGAGCTGTAGGTGACAATCACACAGTAGGAAGGAGCCCACCCTCCCACCAGAGGCTGCTCAACCGTTCACCCGACACACGATTTCTTTATTCCTATTCCAAGAAGGCAGCCCAGAGAGCTTGGATTTTGAGATCCAAAGTTTCTCTACAATGTGGTAGGATTAAAAAACCAACAAGACAAAAACCAAAAGAAAACCCTAACAAAGCCAATCACAGAGCAGGGAGATTGCTAGGGAAAGCTAAAATGGTTTTCAAAGGGCAAGGAAGTATGCTAGGAAGCTGGTACATAAATAATGCTGCTGTAGAGCTCAGAAGCCACAATGGCAAGAGAGCCATGTGAAGGGATGGCTCAGATTATTCATCTTCCACAGACAGACCTGCCGCTCTAATAAGAAGTAAACACTTCACAGAAATTAGACTTCACCTTCCTTCATTTTCTGTTTCAAATCTTGACTTAAAACCTCAAGATCACCCACATAACTGAAATCTCTGAATCTCAGTCTTATGACTGAGGTGGCTCCCAGCAGCACTTCTCACCTCGCTCCCTGGAGCTTGGAAAACCCCTTGTGAAGGACTGAATTGTGTCATTTCATTAGAGTTTAGTTTATCTCTTTCTTATTTTGAAGTCTGGCAGATAAACCCCAGATCACAGGGCATAAATATTTATTTCATTGTGCTTTTTTTTAAAGTCTTCTACGCCCTTAAAAAATCCTGCTTGTAAGTACTCCACTCCAGAAGGATCACTATTGCAAATATCCATTAAAATAAGGCATGCTGGATGCCCTGGAGATTTCTCAAATTTATCCTTTAGCAGCTGTGAGGTTCAGATCCTGTTGCATAAGTTATGCTTCCCCCCATCTCAGACATTATTGTCTCCTGAAGAACCTCCTGACATCTGGTTGTTTAGCTTACAGTAATTCAAATGCAGAAATACTGATTTGTACCAGAGACTGTGTTTCACAATTAAATCACAGGATTTCACAAGAGCACTTGTCTTGTTTGCAGAAGAGTGCTGGTTTCTTCATTAAAGGGCTGATCACCTTTTAGGTATAGACTGAGATAGGTTTCTTTGGACCTTGGGGATTTTGTTTGTGCTTGCGGCTTGCAAAGACAGTCCTTCTAGTGATTTGTGAGCTAGAATAAACCCCACTTCAGCGCTTGTTTTTCAAGTAAATTCAAGTGGCCATCAAATGGAGTTAACAGAGAATTAAAAGCCAATAGCGATCTGTTCTTCTACACAGACCACCACACCTTCAAGAGCACAGCCTTGCTTATCTCCTTGTACCAAAAATTTGTGAGACACCCAGGTATTTCAATACAAAAGCTGTTTAATCCTGAAGTATTTCAGAAACTTTTGCCAGGAGCTCCCTAATATTATCTTCTCTCTCTTTTTCTGTGTGACTTAGCAATTAGGAGTTGCTCTCTTTTCTATGAAGTTAGCTGGCCACAAGCCACTGGCCTACACACATCTGTGTTGCAGCCAGAAGCCCCTGTATTAGCTAGGCTCAGAGTTGATGAGAGTTTTCCTTCTGCTCTGCAGAATTCCACCCAAAGAGACATTTTTTGGTCCAAGTTAACGTCCAGGCTGGCAAGTCAGCAGCATTTGCTAGGCAACATAGGGAGATTTGACTTTACTCTTAAGTTTGAGCTGTTAATTTCTCAGTTGTATCCTTCGTAAAATTTATATCACTTTCAATATGCATTCAGTTTGAAAATACAGAAAGATTCATGTAGCGGATTAAACACAGTAATCACACAAGTCTTTTCAATATGTACCTTCTGCACTTCATTCCACAAATGTTAAACTTGCATTTATAAAAATAAAATGGGAATAGCTAACCAAGGCCATATGTATTAGGATGCATTAATGCAATTTTTTTTTTCTCCTCAGCTGTCTGTGGCTAATTATTTCCAAGTTTTTTTATTAATCTCTGACACACTTTTAAAACAGGAGAAGAAATATCGCTTTCAAAACCAAGTGGACAAAATGAAAGAAAAAGTCAAGAATGTGGAGGAAAAGTCAAAAGAATTTGTTTACAAGGTGGAAGAGAAGAGCCATGACCTCATTCAGAAATGGGAAGAAAAGTCCAGGGAATTTATAGGCAACTTTTTAGAGCTGTTTGGACCTGACGGAGCTTGGGTAGGTATTCTGCCATCCCAGGAAGTCTGTGTTTTTGTTTCTCCTCTCTAACACAGGTCAAGAGCAGATACTTTTGCTGCAGTCTTTTTCTCAAAAGCCAGCACAGCAGGATAATGGCAAACCTGGCTGTTGAACCATTAATGCATACCAATACTGCAACAGAAGGATTTGCTGCTTCTGGCTGTTGCTTGTTTGGGATAATATCTGTATTTTGTGAAGGTGTGATGCTGACTGAACATGATACTGCATTCAGCGGAGCTGCATCACAGCACCACACGAGCAAACAGGCCAATACAGTCTGTTGGCCCCGTTAGCATTAAATGCAACCACTCCAACATCAGGGATATACACTGGATGGAGTGAGGGAAAACAGGACCATTGAAAAGGTTTTCAGTCATTCTCTTCATGCTCTGTATCCAGAAGCTGAAGATTATAAGTTTCTAACTCAAAAATTACAGATATAAAGTTGTAAGAAATTATTTTACATGTCAAGTTCAGGCTCATCCAACTGACAGGAGAGAAGGCTCAGGTGGGACTGAAGCACTTGCAGAGCTCTCCTTGGTATCTGCTAGTTTCACAGAACTATTTACTAAAGGTCAACAAGTGCCTTGGAAAGGCAGTTGAGAATCTGCAACAGCATCTTTCTGGGGAGAAACCTGCTCAAACCAAACTCATGCACTGAGTGGTGAGTTAGTGACACTTCAGAGCACAAAAAGAGTCCAGAACTCCATGTCAGTTCTGATAGCTTGCCAAACCTCAAGCTTTGTTCGCTTGTATGACTTAGCATTGCTGATTGAAACCAGTAACAAAGCTTAATTTGAACATAGAATTTAACTGTGTTGGGATGAAAGCCCAGACCCTCCAGTGCAGGCACCATCTCAGACATGCTGCTCTGGTTGCAAACTCTGAGTGAGAAAGGCACCTTCTGTTGGAAGGAACTCAGCAGAGCTTTTGTTTGTAAACAAACATGTAGGAAGAGTCACAGAGCTTTTGTGAATTAAGTAGCTCATATCAGTGCTGTGTCACTACTCAGTGCCATCAAGTCATGCAGTGCCTGCCTCTTACTGGAGTTCTCAGCTTTGCACTGACTTGCCATGTTGATTACCACTCAGTTGAGAAAAACCTAAAATTAGGCTGTGAAGGCTTCAGAACAGAGATTGTGTCATCTTACAGCTACTTCTGTCCCTGCAAAGATGGTGATCACTGAACAACACAGGCCCCAGCCACATGAACAATAAGCTTATTTAAGAGTTTGTTCATTGACACTGTTGTGTTCCCGATGGAGGGCAAGAAGGTAACTCTTCTGATGAAATGCCCAGGTTTACCTGCATTGTCCACATCCACAGGAAGCTTCCTCTGTGACTTATTGCCCATAGAGCTTGGTGTGTGTTCCCCATGTGGGATGGTCCTTTGGCCATAGCTGCTGAGTAACTAAAGCTGATGCTAACAGAGCACATGAAAGCCACAGGAGGTGAGATGAGTTTAGCTGTGCAAAGCATTGATCCCATTTTCGGGCTCCACCCACTGAACACTGCACATTTTTAAAAACCTTTGCTGATAAAACATTTTACCAAATTCAGTTAAGGAAAAGGTGCTCTGCAACCGTCTTTTAAAATCGAGAAACTCTTGTTTGCTGAGTGTTTGACCACAAAGTAGGAAGTCTGGTGCAATCATAGGGACCTTTGCTAAGAACAAGAGGAGTGAAATCTCTTCACATTGTTGTAGGAAAAGCATCAGTGACAGCAGGCTGAGAAGAGGTGTAGCTTTTTTAAAATCAGTTTGAGCCTTGGCAACAGGAAAGACTTTTAAAATAATGATAACTTACTATTAGTGTCAAAACTGTTATTAATGTTAATTTGCCCTATCACTGTTAGTTAGAAGTTGCTTTTAATGTTGACATTAAAAGTACAGGAATCATTGTGGGCATGCTGGATTCCTAGATCAGTAATTTGCATGCCATTAATACGCTATTATTATTTCACAAATAATTATTATAATATACTTTATGCTAGCATCAATTTTCTAAAAGTAAGGGCCATGTAACCCACAAAAAAAATGCCTGTTTGTGAAAGAGGTCAAAATGTCAGTTTTCAAATGTCTAGATGTCTATAGTTCATTGGCAGTTTTGCCCACCTGTGCAATCCCCTGTGCATATGTTTTCTGCTAGAAAGTCACAGAGAGGTCAGAAACAATGATTAGTGTGGCATGAAACTTTTCTGTGATGTGAGACAGGACCACCACACAGCGTGGCAGGCAGGTCCTAATGGCAGAGATGCCACTCCAGAGTGCAGGTATCCATTCCACCTCCTTTCAGACATGTACGAGCAGGCACCTACAGCTGAGGTCAGTGGAGAGAAAGCACAGCTCACAGGGCAGGGTTTCTGTGCCAGTCTCCCTCAGAAATGTCCCTTCAGATGAGGTGTCCCTTCAAGGGCCTGGCTTCCCCCTGCTCAGCACACAGGGGCACTTGAGGAAGGTTGCTTTCCAAACAGCTGAATCACCTCAGACATCATCAGTAGGGGCTCAGATATGACAGGTTGCAACTGGAACCTGAGGATGGTGTTCAGTCCACACCACCTGTCTGCAGCCTGGACCTAAAATGGCCTTGGAACAATCAGCAACTCAAAAGCAGAAGCCTTCTCTCACACCCAGCTGGCGCTTGCTTTGTAAAGCAAAGGGGTATCATCATACAGGCAGTAAAATCCAGAAACAGGCAAAAGATTTTTTCACAGTAGTAAGTTTGCCAAAAACAAACCCTTAACTGGTTGGGTGTACCTGAACTTGCTTGAATCAAGGCTTTGAAATTATTTCCCTACCTCTGATAAAGGACCACAGTGCATCCAGCCTTGTCTAACCCACCAGCACTCCAAGGAAGCCATTAACACTTATTCTACTTCTTCAGCACCCAATGAGCCAAGGAGCTCCTTGCCTGCAAAGGGCAGGGCTTACTGATCCTGCTGGGGCACAGCTGGAGAGAAAGAGGTGTTGTGAGGCAGTGGAATGACACCATCTCCTCCTCCTGCAGAGCTGTGGTTTCAGCCAGCAACCTGGTGGTTCCAGCACTAATGCAGGAGGCAAGGCAGAGGGGCTGGGCACTTGCCCTGCTGAAGGTGTGAGTGCGTCAGTTTGTTCAAGCAACAAACTCTTCACTGAAGGCCTGGGAAGCAGGTATCCTACAGCCTGCCTCAGGGACTTAGCAGGAAGGTGGGATTCCCCCTTTCCATCCCTGGCCTCTGTGACTAAGGTACAGTCAAGTACTCCCTGCCACATGGGATGGTGCAGGCCAAGCCAGGCTGGGGCACTTGGATGCCCCCCAGCACTGGTACCACACCACCATGAAGCACCACTGTGCCACTGAGTTGTTTGAAGTGACAGAAGTCAAAGTATTTTGATTGGCCAGGAAAAAGATATTTCATATCAAACAGGGTTTTTTTGGTTTTTTGGGGGGGAATTATTTTCAGTGAGAGGGTGAAACAAGCCAACAGAACCTCACATTTCTGTGATCTGAAGAAAAATTTTGCACCCCTACCACTGAATTGCAAACAGGCTCTGGGGCTTTGCCAGCCCTGGTGACATCCTTGCAGCTCTCAGCTGCAGAAATCCTCCCCCATCCGAATGCTTCCTGGCACCATTTATTGGGAGCAACCACCATCTGCAAACTATCGAGACTTTAGGAAGTCTTGACTAATTTGGACCTAGCAGTAGTGCAGGGGTAGGTTACACACCATGGGGTTTTATGCATGAGAGCCGTGGTAAAGTATAGCTCCAGGCAGGAACTGTTCTGCCATTCTGCACTGCAGTGACATCCAGGCTCTAAAACTAAGTCAATAAAGGCAAATGTGATAAAGATGTAAATTAGGAGAGGAAGCTCACAGAGGAACAGCTAAGTTCAGTTTTTGTGCTTAATTTTTAAGCCCCAGAATTTAGCAAACACCCAGAAATCCGAGGGAGAAACCAGCATCTGCCTCTCAGCTGGCAGGGAATACTGCATTTCAAAGAGGAGGAGAAAGAGCAAGATGGGCAGCCAGGTGCTCTGTGGCTGGGAGGAAGGTCAGCACAGAGCAGAGTCACTGCAGAGGGAAGGGGAATAGGAACAAGATGAAAACTTAGCTGAGATCAAGTTTTTGTAGCTGCCCAAACAGGCAAACCCATACATTCTGCACAAGGATTTTCCTCTCAGACCCGAGTGGTAACTTAACTTTGTCGGGGCTGGATCTTCCTTTCAGCCGAGCATCGCCTGTGACCCGACTGCCAGTGCTTCGGCCAAGGCTGAGACTTCTTGCTCCCCACGCCCAGGAGGAGTAGCAGGGCACTCGGATTTGGCATTTTCCATGTGAACCCTGCAGCAGCTGCACAGCACATGCCACATCTTCCGTAACCCAGCATGATGCAAGGCCACATTGCTACTAATGAGTAGAGGCACTTGCCTTAGTGTAGCGGATTGCTTGACTGCAGAGGTGTCTCTTCCACCCCACCAGCTCTGGCAGGCCTCCACTCATCTTTACAAAGCAAAAGTGACAATAAAGCTCCAAGCAGAACATAGAGCCTGCAAGTGTTTTCTCTTTTCAACAGACACCCAAATTCTGACATTCCCACCCTCAGTTTGTGGGTTTGGGTCATGCCTGGTCCAGGGAGCTGGGGAAGTAAGTGGCTGCCAGTATTTGGCAGGCACCAGGCTGTCTCCCTTGAGAAAGGACAGAGGAATAAAGGCTGGAAAAGCCAGGAAGCTCAGGAGGAGAGGGGTGGTCCTTCCCAATATTTGAGAAGGAAAATGCTATGGGAACTAGGAATGTTGGGTGTTCAGGCAGAAAACTGACCTTTGGAGACAAGGGTGTGACCAATGCATACAAAAACCACAAAGGGAGTGCCCCCTGTGTGGCTCGGTCCAGTACACACAGTGTTCTCACACTGGGGTGACCCAGCTGAGACAAAAACTTGCATGCAAGGACCAGGTTATCATGAGCACAGCAGAGGCAAACCAGGACTCTAGCTCCCTGCTCACTCCCCGGTGAGAGGCACAGTGCAACCCCTGCCTGCCCACAGCCTTCTCTGTGCACTACTCAAAGAGCATCTTTTCACTTTGCTTTTGCAGAAGCAGATGTTCCAGGAACGAAGCGGCCGAATGCTCCAGGCTTTTTCTCCCCGGCAGAGCCCAAACAGCAGTCCTACGCGAGGCCGCTCTCCATCCCGTTCTCCATCTCCACCCTGGGTCATCAATAAGACCTCCCCTCCCGCTTCTCCAAAAGCTGCCTCTGCCTCCCTCAGCAGCATGAGCGAGGGAGACGAGGATGAAAAATAAAATATATATTTTTTTAACCATGAGACAGAAGAACAAGCTATGAACTCAACCACTGGATGGGGAGAAGTGTGAGGAACACCAGGGGTATCTCTGACAGCAGGGATCATGCTCTGGGAGATGTCAAAAAGGAACTGGAGCACAGCAAGGGAGATCTCAGGAAGAGCTTATCCAATCCCCACTCCCTCACGGTGCTGGAGGCCCAGCCAGCAGCACTTGCCAGACAGCCCTGGGAACTGACAGAAAAACACACTCATGTGCAAGTTCCTGCCCCTGTCTTGCTGCTTTCCAGCTGCTGCTCCAGGCCAGGCACTGGTGGGAGCGCTGCACGGAGGGGGGCTGGCAGGAGGAGCCGCAGCTGGCTTCTGATCTGGACCCAGCACACAGGGAAGTGCCAGCTGCAGCCTGCAGAGAGAGAAGATGCAGTTGTACACTGCTGACCTTGAGCTCTTGTGGCACCTGAGGGAATGGCAATGCTGCAGCAAATATGCTGAGTAACAGGGAATAAAGTTGGGGTTTTTTTCATTTTGAATAACATCTACCCCAGAGCCCATATCATGCACTGAAATGAAGAGCTCTCCAGGCAAGTTGGTGGAAATCCATTTAACATATTCAGTGCTGTTTGTTGACTAAGCCTCTGTGCGAGGTGTATGTAAAGAGTGGGGCTTTTTGCTTTATCAAGTCTCTCTCCATGTTCCGAGTGCCTGAACAGCTACCTGATCACTTCTGGTTTGCTCCTTGGCTTTGCACTTTGAAGGCAAGAAAGTAAATGAAAAGACAGCCCTATCTGGAATGTGTAGGAAATAAGACAGTTTGAAGACGCTGGTGGTTTTTACTGGTGAATTCTTAAAAGATCCCAAGGCCTTAGGACATGGCCTCCTAGGAAAACCTGCTGCTCCCAGCTATGTATCAATATATGACAAGCAAACAGTGCTGCTGTGACATGTTACTCAACCAGTTAAAGAAACTTCTCATCAAACTCTAAACAAGATGAGTTCACTGGCACACTGCCTCTGCAGAGGATCCCAAGGCTATTCCTCTACACTAATATGGAGAAAAAAAATGGAAAAAACCAAAGGAAACTTTTTGAACAGGATTGGGCACAATTATTTTCTTTCTCCATCTATGATAGCTGTTCAGCTCCAAGCAGAAACAGAGAGGTTAGGACAGGTGAAGCTCTCCCCTCAATGCTGATCTTCCTAGCTGGCAAAGCCAGACCTGCCTGATGTCTGGTTCCATGTTCAGTCCCTGAGCTGGCACCTGCTGAGGTGGCTGCAGGAGCTGGCGGCATTCCTGAGCCCTGGGGCTGCTCTGCCCCACAGCTGCAGGAAGCCCCCAGCCCCAGCACTGGAGGGCCTGTGCTGCTGATGCCATTTGGCTCCCAGCCTTGCCTGGCACAGCTGCCTCAGTGCAGAGGCGCGTTTGAGGCTCTCCAGCCCAGCAGCAGCTTTGGTGCCAGGCCAGCAGGTAAAGGCTGCCACTGCCCCCTGTGGCACAGGCAGCCTGCTGGGGACAGCCTCGGGCTGCAGCTGCAGAATCACTCCTGTGCCACTGGTGCCTGGAATTGCAAATCCACCAGGATGCGCCGGCTGCTGTGGGGCAGCACGAGTCAGCACTTGCTGGTTCCTGCACAGGCAGCACAGGAGATGCTGGGGGAGGGAGGGCTCCACATCACTCTTGGACAGAACCTGAGGGACCAAGATGCCCAAGCATGTGGGGTGCTTGTACTTGCTGGCAGCAGTGCCCCCCCAGCTGCTGTCCTTAACCTCGCTGGGTGACCTGGTTGGTAGGTCAGCTCCTTTCCAGATACTCTTCTGGGCAAGTAAATTACAGACCTTTGGTACCAGGCACCAAATTAGCCCCACACTCTGCTCACTCCCTACAGCTTTCATCCCTCCTCCACTACGAGGTAACTTATTTTTCTTCGGCAACGTCTTGCCACACACTTCTCAGACTACCACAAGACTGAGTACGCAGCATCTCATACACTTTGTCCTCTAGAGTCAAGCCAGTTCCTTCACAGAGCTGCAAAAACAGGTGAGCAGGAAATAGGGTGGAATGTGCAAAGGGACAGCCACAGCTGCTTTAGCTGCCACCAGCTGCGCACCCGATGGGACAATGCAATTAAGACCTTTCTCAGCCTTAGGCAACCTGTTACTGTAATTTCATACCTGGGATGCACTTGTTTTTCTGATCCTTTGGAAGTCTTAAGTCTTCCCATCACAAACCACTCCTCCACCACAGGAACTGCCTGCTTTCTACTGGTGCTGTTGATAGATGAGCCATGTCCAAATGCAATGGAGGTGGGCAAAGATTTGTTGTTCTTGGCTTTTACTGTTGCTTTTTGTTCATTTTACTTTCATAGCACTTACTGTTCAGCAGCCCTTGCTCAATGGTTTGAGTGGAGACAGCACCATGACTTGTAAATGGGAACTAGAGAAAAACTCACCAGTGACCTGTTCTTAAGCTGTTTCTCAGGGTCACAGGTGGCTATCCAGCAACAAAGCCATATTCTGTACCAGGTGTCTTGTTTGCATTTAGGATATCACTAAGCTGAAGCCTTTGCCCTGCTGGTACATTCATGTGCTGTCTCCAGCAAACCAGAACATCATGGTGTCTGGACACATGTAAGGCAATTTTGCACTTCTGAGTCGTGGTTGGATTTTACTTTTCACAAGTGTTGCTTTAATTTAATCCTATTTATCAGCCAAGCTCCACATGAACAATAAAGTGTATGACAGACACAGCTGCCTCTCCCCTTCATTTTACAGCATCTTTGGTCACGTGAACACAACCTGCAGAGGAAACCCCACTGATGGCACAGTGCCTGTTATCCCAATCCTTGGTAGCCCAGGTCTTTACATCCCCACAAAGTCATGAGAGCAGCTCTGCCAACATGCCCAAAATGCTGCTGCTTGAGTTCTGCTGTTCTCTGCACGAACAGGATCACCTCTCCTTGCCTCTACCTTGCAGTCAGAAAAATGTGGGCGAAGGTGGAGAAGTGCTGTCCCAACTGGAAAGGTGCAGCATTAAGACACCAGCAAGTCTGATACCTTCTTTACCCTCCTACAGTGGAATCAGGAGCCACTATTTTAATTCTTGCGTCGAAGTGGAGAAAGAAACAGTGCTTTTGCAGCCATTCTGGTTCCACTGCTGAAAACCATCAGCAGCAAGCATCCCCCAAGTTGTTCTCATGGGTGCCAAGATGCTGTGTGGCTGTGCCAGATGGAAAACTGCAGCAGCAAACATGAGCCACAGGTACAAATCCTGACTGGCTTTTGGACTTGACTGTTCGTTGAACCAAGTCAGTCTGGTGTATGAATATTCCTGCTTTGCCCTTTCCTGTTTGTCCTTTCTGTAAGAAGTTAGTAGCTCCAGCAGCTCTAAGTATTATTTACTCAACAGTCGTGCCTCAGGCAGAGAGAAGCTGAACCAGTGCATGGAGGCTCAGGACTTCCTAGCCAAGATATTTTTAATTACAGAACAAGCAAATTTCAAAGCCATTGAGCATAGCAGAGAAACTATTTAATGGCACAGAGTCCACATCAAAACGCTCCCAGATAATATAAGGTTAGCTGTATCACCTCAGATGGATTTGGGTCTGTTTTCAGCAGTGCCTTGGTACACTTGGGAGATACGTAAGGAACATCCCTGGGAGTGAGCTTACAGACTGCAGCCCAGCCCAGAGGGAACCCTTGTTCTGGTTCATGGCAAACCCCTCGGGAACAAGGCAGTCCATGGAACCAACACTGCACCTGTCAGCTCAGCAGGAAGGAAGGGTTTGATGGTACAGTAAATTTGCTTGTAAAAGGGTACCAAACCATCATGGAAAATCTCCTGTGTGATAGCACATAATTGCCCAACCTTCTCGTACAACAGAGCTGAAAATGGGGCAGAAAATGGAGCCAAGGCTTTGCCTTCTGCATGGAGATCCTTTCAAGTACTAAACTATCTTAAGAACTCTTCTCATTGGATTTTGACAAGAGATTCCTTTCCTCTCAAAACACAATGTGTGTCCCACAAGCACATGCACACAGATATTTTCTGCCCTCTTCTTTCCAAAGGGAAGGTCCTTTCCTGGTGTAAGGAAGGGCAGCATTAGCATTTCTAATCCAAATGGGAATCAAGGCCACTGCTTCATGGCTCTGCCTGAGGGAGAGAAGATAGATATAGACTGAAATAAAAATAACTGAAAGCCTTTGGACATGCACTTTCACTGTGCTAACTGGAGAATGTGGGACTGAGGCTCCAGCAAAAACAGGTTCTTCCCAGGCCAAGTGCGTTTGCCGGATCTCCCTGCAGAATGCAGCAGGCTTCCATGTGACAACAAGTTCCTCAAATATGAGACCTGAACTGTCCTGCCCCAGCAGTTATTCATGGCCAGTTCAAACAGTTCTTTCACACCTGGTATGTCCATCCCCTTTTAAACACTCTCTCCAACAGCATCAATCCCTGCTTCAATGAGGAACAGGGAATAGCAAATTCTGAGCTAGGTGAGGCAGTTCTGCCTTTCACACAAACACAATTTAATTTTTTAAATGTTTAACTGGATCAATCAAGATGAAAATGTTCTGTTATCTCAAAACAATTATTCCTGCACGTGATAGCAGGAACACTCAAAGGGAAAATCCTCCCTGGTGGCACTGACCAGGCTGCATGTGCACATGAAGTCTCACACATATTTCAAATTCTAGAAACAGCTTTGATAGAATAAATTATGTCCTCTTCAGCACATTGTGGTATTTTTTTTTTACCCTATTCCTATGATTCTCTAATCATATTTCTCTACAAACTCTGGTTTTCCATAAAAGAAAGTGACTGGACTGCAAAGGCATCATCTGCTTAGTAAGAGCAGATTAATTATAACCTGCTCTTTACAAGTGACCAGCTCTGAATACCAACAGGGGGTGTTATTTTTATGTGCTGTACACCACACTGGGCTCCAGCTTTTTAATTTCAAAACAAACACATTAACCAATAGGAAACCAGTTACTTTGCAACTTGGCCATACTTAAGATAGTTTATATCATCAGTTTAAAAGTTAATGAGCTTCATTTTTACCAGTGTCCTGAGCTTGCACTTCTATGGTCTATCATTAAAAGCCAAATGCCAAAACAAAATGGGAAACTATCCCTTAGGGAAAATTTTCATTTCTTCCACTCATCCCCCCCTTGGTTATCTAAAAGGCCTCTCACAAATGAGTGCATTTATCCTGGAAAAGAACCAACCTAGCATTTTAAAAATTCATATTGTTCACATGCAAACAAAGCTGCATAAAGCCATATCCTGTGTAAGAACTAACAAAATGCCCCCAGAATAGCTAGTTCCAAATTAAATATAATCCAAACAGCATCAGAAATATTGGGTGGCTTGTTTTAATTTCCTCCGTCCTCCTCAAGAGGACCTTTCCTTCAAATCATCCCACAGCACAAACTTCTATCACAGAGAGAACATGAAGAACTGTCAGAAAACACCAGCAAGCTCACAGTCTATGTTTTAAAGAAATGGAAGAAAACAATGTGATGAGGTCAAACACCTCTATTTTGACACCTTTAAACTTCCACTTTGGGAAGTCAAATCTGTTTGTCATTAAGAACGTAGAGCTAAACCACACAGGAGCTAATTAAGACCCATGTATTATGCAGTGAGTGGTAGTGGTGCCATGCCATCAGAACTGACTCCAGCCATTCTAACCTGAATGAAATTGCACCCACAGAGAGCTACCCAAGATATCTTCTTGCATGTTTTATCCAACCGTTTACCAAGAACCCAAAGATTCATTATGTATGTGAACACTAACAGCAAGATAAAATGCATTTTAAAAAGACCAGAACAAAGCATAACTCCAACCTCTTCACCCATCACCAATGGCTACTTGTGAAACAGTTTGTAAGTGGCAGCCTTGTCCATTACAACGCGCAGGACCCAGCTGTTTTACACAGGCAGTTTTCAAGTGCTTCATCACACTGACCACTGACACCCATTCACTGAAGGGACACCCAGATCTGAAAGCCAAGAAGGAAGAATTACTTCCCTGGGGGAATTACTTTAGTGCAACGACAGACACTACCACACAGCCATGACCCACACTTGGCACACACAGAGAGCTTCCTTTACCTCAGTGCAAACCTGACCATGCCTCGACTGTTGGTCCTCCACCACCCCAAGGACCCCATATCAAGCATTCCATGTCTGCAAAGAGATTTATTAACCAAAGGCTGAAGAGCTCAGTGGATCAGGCCAGGGAGTTGCTCAGGGGCAGCCATGCACACCCACAAGCCTGAGTCTGCCAGGACAGCTCTCATGGCAGCATCAGCTTCCACAACCACCTTAATGAAACTCCACTGAAAGCTTCCAAGTACCAAAACAGCCAACATGTGACCTTGAAAACAGGCAGAACGGAAGCTTTCTTCTGAAAATGTTCTTTTAAATCAGTGTATCACAGGTACCTGCACATGTATTCATTTCAGGAAAAGAATCCACAGTGGCAGATCAAAATGGAAAATCGTTTTACAATATTCAAATGCTGGCTCCAGCTGCACACTGGTAGAAGGACAATGTCGTGTCTGCTGCCTTTGGACTAGGAGACACAAGAGGGGAGTAGCTTGGACCAAGGAAACACAAAAATTAAGCAATCCACTAGGATGGGAAAGTTGGGATCACTGTGACACGATTTCTAAATGGCTGATGCTCTTAGACAACACACAGCAGGCATTATTTACTACGCTCCATGTAACTCCCAGAGAAGATGGTACAAAAGCTTAAAGTAAAAACAGCCTCTGAGTTAGATCATGAATATAAACTGATCTGACATTAAAAAAAGTGTTTTTTTCTTATCAAGCATGCCTGACATGTTTTATATGTCTCACTTCATTTAAAAACTGTCTACTGCAAGACTTTCCACTGAAAACAACAAACTGAAGTACTGAGTAGGTCTACAGCCATCTAAAAAAGGCATGAATTGTATAACAACAAACTGATCCCTTATTACAAATTGTTCTCCCACGTATGCCTGTGTCCTAAAGCCATAAATCTTCATTATACTGCTACTGCAACTGTTTATCTTCTGCAGGCAGCTACTGTCAAATATGCCGTACATGCTGACACATTTTGAAATTTTGAGCTACTTAATTAACTACTCAGCTCCTGTGAATACCCCGTCATGGCAAATGGTAAGCAGTGAGAAAGTACAACGCACAGATTTCTTCTCAGCTGAAGTTTTAAAAAAATTCTTCATCTGAAAGAAAATTATCTCAGTTCTAGCAAAATTCTGGCCATCTGGAGCATCATTTATTACTTAATAAGAAAGCTAACAAGCCAAGCAAGATGAGTCCCCAGGCATTTTCCTGCTCTGGAATTGCTTGGTAACAAACTTTGGGTTTTTTCATTTTCTTGAATAACCTACAAATGCATATAGGACTTCATGGAATGCGGAAGAAATTTCAATGTAGGAGCCTTGGGTGTTATATATCTGTTTCTAGCAGCTATTTTGGCTGTCAAGAATAATCTAAGAATTAGCTTTTGGGAGGTTTATATAGCAGAAAAAACCCCAAGCCCAAAAGCTGCTCATACGCTAAAATTCCTCTTGAGCTCCCAAGTGCAGCTCTCTGAGGGTGCCCCTCTGTAGGCATGTGAGAAATTGACCTTGGACTGCCAAATCACAAACTGAGCTTCATGTTGTGTGAAACCAAACCAGCCCCTTAAAAATGTCAACATGTAGTTTTTACGCCATTTTATTTGTCAACCATGGAAAGAAAAAAGGAAAATAAGAGTATACACAAGTCAAATACACAGGCAATGGACTAGAAACAAGACAAGTTACAGAAGATTCAAAAATAAATTTAAAATATCTCCAAGTAATCTCGTGAAAAATTACCTTCTCACTGCTCCAATACAGGTTTAGTAGATTCAAACAATGCCATCTCAGAGGAAAGGCACCACAAGACCACTTTTCCTTGTGGATGCCAGATGCAACATAGAGCAGCTCACCAGGAAGAGCTGTCCTGTACCTGGCCTTGGGAACAAAGGGACTTCATTTCCACGCACGTGACAAACTCATCACACACCCCCAGTGCAGGGTCAGCACACCTTCCCATGTGAGGTGAGCCAGCCTGCAGGTCCCTGTGGACAATCCCTGCTGCACAGCCGAGAGCATTAAGGGCACTGCTTGGAAACTGCTTCTGCCTGATGGGATCCACAGAGGGCATGGATTTCAAAGGACTGTGTCCAACACCTCTTGGTAGTATTCAATTCAAAGCAAAAATTCAATAAAGCAATTAACACCAGAAGGACAATGTCAGAATTATGATACACTCATCAATCATTCTAGTACTACATGAAAACCCCTCCAGATTTAAGAAGCAAACAAGTTCTCTATTCTGATTTCTGAGGACTTTTAAGGCAACATAATACTGCAATTAAAGCACATGAACTGTAAATTTTCTTATTTAATTAGAAAGCCACTTCAATTACACAGACCTTCATTGTTTCAAATTAGTATCAACAGCCTGATCCTGAGAACAGATTCATTAAAGTGGCATTCCTCTCATACACTGTTTACTTGTGCAAGTATTTGCAAGACTCAGCCCTGAAGTCACTACACAATTTATAGCTACATTTCTCATCTGTGAACAAACTCAACCTCTGAAATCAGTAACACATTGTTCCGTCATGTGCCATCATAATCTCTTCAGCAAAAACATATTTATATATGTTAATCCACAGACAGGTGTGTATGCCAGGAAGAAGCAAAGAAGAGCTACCAGAAACCACGGCAACCTGGAAACAAGCAAGGAAAGGGAACACTGTACAATGGGACACGGTTATCCTCAAGATAAACAGTAATATTAAACATTTAGGCTGTCTTCTACAGGATTATTTTAATGAATCTTGACCACTTTTGCAGCACCTCACACATAAGGATCTAGAGGTATCTATTAATAAGGTGAGGAGGGAGGAAACCTCTTGCATGTCATTGAGGTCAAGATATCACCTTGAATACTACAACTGGATGGAGGTGAACAGGAGATTGCACTAAATATCACTCTTGCTCCCTTCTTGGAGAAAGTGAACAGCTGTTTCAAAGCAAATGCGACTGAGGACAAACAAAATAATGTTACCCAGTTGCAGCAGCAAACATAGCTTTACACAGCCAAAAAGCAGCCCAAGTCTTCCAAGAACACTACAATTAATATCCACATTCTTTAAGCATGTGCCAATGGACCTGCTTTAAACACTGCCCAAGAGGTAGCACAGACTGCAGCAGGACAAAAACTTTCTCTGTGCTCTCCTAGGTCATCACAGTCAATTACACAAGCAAGGACTGCACCTGAGTTGCCAAAGAAGCATTTTGGTATCTTCTGAGTATTTCTCATCAACTGTGGACTCTGAAAGACCCCTTGTTGCTTCAAAACAAAGCCTAGAAAAGCAGGGAGCCCAAATATGTATGATTTGGAGAGATTTCTGTATCTATTAATATTAAACTAGGCAGGGGATTAATAAAATTACATTCAAGACATGTACACCAGAAAAATGCACAGTGGACAAAAAGTAAACTATTTGTTACACTATGACATACAGAAGTTGTTTGTAAATTCTCAGGAAGAATCAAGGAGCAAACATCTCTTGTTCAGTTTGTTAATCACAAAACACAACTGGTAAGGAACATTTTCACTGAAAACTTTTTTTGTATTTATGTGTCCTGTAAGTCAAGAGAAGCAGGTAGCAATGACATCAGCAGGCCACAACTCTGAAATTCATAAAAAGGATATATACTTTTGTATTATTAGAAAGTTTGGAATTAACAGCCCCAAGATATTAAAACATAGTTATAAGAGATTCCAATCAAAGGTCGAAGTAACTGAAGAAAAATCAGTATCTGTAGTTAAAACAGCCATATTAAAAACCCACTCATGCTCATTTTTCAGGCACAGCCATTGAAGAACCCTCTCCTAACTGAAGGGCTGCTGCTGCTGCTTCCTAAAACAGTTTTCAGACTAAAACCCCTATGTAGAAACATGGCCTCAGGAGAGCGAGTGGAGAATATTTGATGGCACACCTGGGCTTGCCACTGAAGCACAGGTTATCTGGACAAGGCTGGAGAGAAGAAAAGTTGCTTCTCTCTCATATTCATTGTAACGGCCCCATACAGACCTTGGAGAATGGAAAGAAAATGTATTCCTTGTGCTCCACCTGCTGCTTTGAGGTGTTTGTACAGGCTCAGGATTCTTGGAAATGGGTGTCATTTCAGGGGAGTTCAGTTTTCAAGTACTGGAGCACTCCAGTCCTGAAAGCCAGCCAGATGGTTTTGTGGATTAAGAAGTGACATAACTAATACACCATAACATCCTCCACAGTATCTTCAGTTTTTGTTCACAGTTTCCATGGTTTACATCCCATGGCTCTCATGACTTACATTCACTTCATGCAAACAAGTCCAATATGCCAGCATCCTTCCTTTGCTTTCTGTTCCCTCTTCTCATCATGTATAAGGAGACAGCCAAAAACAAGTACCAGGTCAGGATTTACTACTTCAAAATACAACTTCTAACAAAAGCTGAAATTTAAATTTCTTATGCAGACTACCTTATTCCCTGGAATGTTTTGGGTAATGCTCTAGAAAAAACTGACCACATACAACTGAGAAAATATTAGTTTCATCACAAATTTCTATCTTTAAGCAAACTCTCCTCTGCAATTACTATAAAACACACGCAACTTGAAATAATTTAAAAAACAGTATGAAGTTACAGGTAGGGGCAGAAGGTGAGCAAATTTTAGTAGATGTGACTTGCAACCAGTGTTTCAGTCAAACCATTCCCCTGGTTTCATCCCAGCAGCACAGCTGTATTGCCTGAATAGCAATGTGCCTTCTCTGCAGCAGTGCCTGCAGCACTGGGAAGCTGCTGCTCTGGAGCCAGGGCCAAACAAGTCTGGTTTGGGAATGGGATGGCCCCATCAGCCCACTCCTCTTGCTGGCAGAGGGGACTCTGAGGGGGCTCTGCAGGCAGCACTGCCCAGCTGACCAGCGGGGAGAGCCTTCAGCAGCTGCCCTGCTGCCACCTGATCCGCAGGGAAGGGCAGCAGCCCGTGGAGACAAGGCCCCCATGCTCCCACGGGCCTGATCCCAGTCCCTGTGTGTGGGAACACCCCATGGGACCTTGAGCCCTGTGAGCTCATCCACTGCTCGCACAAGCTCGGGAACTCACTGCAACAGGCAAGGCAAGAACTTCCGACTACTCAGAAGTGGGGCTCTATGGAGTTTATTGCTCAAAGCACTTTATAATTCTTCAATGAAATGTGCTATGAAGTGCAAATACTATGGTTAAGTCAAACTAAGATTCTTTTTTTTGAAATACCTAGGAATTTCTCAGCATTTCCCTAATAAATCAGTTCTTTATAAAAATAAATACTGGGAGGACAAAAGGGACAGTTCCCCCACAATTTTAGTAAACAAGTTTAATTTTTCCATGCTAAAATCTCTATTATCTTTCCAAAAAATATCAAAACAGCTAAGAGAAATTGAGGGTACATCAGAGCTGCTTACAACTCATCTACTTTATTGCCACAGCTAATGTATCACCAGAACTTCCAAATTTCACAGGTTTTTCTGAAAGGCCATAGTATCAGAAACAGCATTTGGCAAAGACTTTGTGAAGAATAGTTTTCTAATAGTCAGCAATGACCCTTACGATAAATTTTGGGGGAAAATACTTGAATTTTTTCTGTCTTTGATACTGTTTAACTTAAACCAGGTACCGGCCACATTTTGTCCCTCCCATTTCTACTGTATTTCCAGTTTCATGTACTTAGACCAATGACACGTTCCAAAAGCTGGTGTACAACATCTTTATATACACTACAAATTCAGATTACCAGACTGTAGTCAGACATTGGATGTATAAATAACTTTGCAAACTATTTACAGGTTTTAAACTAATCAGGTTTCAAGCAACCAACACTCTTAAGGCAAATTCATTTGTATGACTGGCTGTCTGGCCTCTCAGCATTTCTCTTCCCTCCCTAGTTCCCCTAAAATGATAAGCAAATAGGAAATTGAATTACCCCCAGCCCCTGTATTGACAGGATTTCTTCTATGGAGAGATGATCTAACTGCCTAGGAGCTTTCCTCAAACCAAGGAAAAATGCACAGAAATGCATTTCTGTGTCAAGAAAATCATTAAGGTGCATACCAAGAAGCGGAAGTTCTACCGTCTTATAACAAGACAACTTTTGTATGCAACATGACAAATGGGTTTGGGAATTTGGAGAAAGCATCAGTTTAAAGCTGCACAACCCTTTTTAGAACTATGCATTTATAAACTCATTAGAGATAAGATCTGAAGAGCTCAAAGGGATTTTCTCTTAGGGGTGACACTGTGCAATACAAAATGCCGCAAACAGTGGATTTTTCAAGCACATGTTTAACTACGTTAGAATTTTTCTCTTTTACCATATTGCTGTGCAAGATACTATTCACCGCTTAAAGGGATTCTGCACACCTTACCAATCCTTACATTGGAATAAGAATTGGCCACTTCAAGTAGTATCTTTTTGTTACAACATTGTCTTCCTAAGTGCAATCACAGTGCGATCCCTTCTGCCAATGCATGACTGAAGCAACCAAGCATATTCTGGTGAAGTACACAGAATTCACATACCAAACGTGCTCAGTGCCTTCCTTAAAGTCCCAATCATCACTTTGTTCTTAGTATTTTGCAACGCCCTGATTAGGTCTTTGTTTGGAAGTAATTAGCTACTGTGGTTTGAAGGATTTTGGAACAAAGCAGAGACTTTATACTGAATGCAGAGGTCATCTCCAACAGAGACAAAAGGTGGCAAATTATCGATTAGCTTTATATTTAGAAGCATCCCTTGGTTCACTGCTAGGATTGCTCCAGTCATCTGCTTCAGGTGTGGTCTTGTAGTGCCGCCATGCTGACTTATTAAAAACGGGAAGTCTTTCAAATGATTCACTTGAAAGGGCCTATGGAAAAACAAAAGCAATGGTTAGGTATCACTGGAGATGCAAGAGCAAGGTGATTCTCTGGGGAGTTCTACAGTTACAACTTCTGTACCCAACAAGTGTCGTAGTTATCCCAGTGTTACACATCACAGCACTACTTTGAAAATACTGGAGCTGTGACTAGTAACTCTAGTTATACTCAAAGTCCCAGTCAAAGTTAAAAGAACATAATTGAAAAGTATTTCCCTTCTTTCCAGGGACTGGTGTCTACAGCGATAGCAAGAAAAAGATTTTTGGTCAGAAACATTTTAGTGAGATTTGTCACTGGCACAGACCAGACAGCTACTCCAACATTTCCCCTCCCCAATGCACTTGGGCTCTGCCAGCAAACTGATCTGTGGGGGCTGACCCAGTTCAGTGCCCTGGGCCACCTTTTTCCTCTGAGAAAGGCCAGAACCTTTTCCTCCACACACACGTGGAGAGGATGAAACCCATGAGAAGCACAGGAGTCTGTAACTCACTTGTTATATACAGCAAGGCACAGTGACAGTGCAAAGCCAACAACCCACATCAAAGTCTACACTCTGTTCTTTAAAACTCCCTGATAGAATTCAAGCAGTGTCAACCTTTAGCCCCTGAGTAGCCCAGGCTCTTCCAAAAAACGGCAACAGGATCAATACAGTCTATTGCACCAAGAACTGCATAGAATACAATGTATTTACTAGTCAGGAGTTGGCCAATAGTCTTCTCATTTCTACTGTGGCCAAAACTTAGAATTGAAAAGCATTAACCAAAATTATCTCTTATCACAGGTCTTGGAAGATTCACCACTTATGGCAGATAACAAAATGCAACACAATCCAACACAGGAACGGAAAAAAAAAAAAAAAAATCAAAGCAAACGAACTAGTATTAGTGCCAGATTAATATATATAACCTTAGTGTTTAGGATTTTAGGTAGCTGATTTAGGTTATAGTGTCAAAGATAGCAAAATGAAATTTAAAAACAATCTGAAGAGTGAAAAAAGCCTGCTACAAACAACCTGCACTGCAATACTAGTTTATAAAAATGTCAAATTCATACCTTCAAATAAATAACAGCATCTGAACCCACGCCTTCCATTGAGTAGAGCTTAAGGTCACCTTGAAAGTACCTCGCATACAGACGAGAAATTGGCAATCCATAGCCAAACCCAGCCTGCAAAAACAAGAGAACAAAAGGAAAAACATGATGAAAAGTTAAAAAAAATGCAACAGATCTCTATACACAGCTCCTTGGCAGTGAGCAGCAAGCACAAGAGAGGGTGAGAGAGTTTATTTTCCGTGAGTTTGTCCTTTTATCACACAAATTTCAAAAGGCTCCCGGGTTGCTCTCTGATTGGCTTAAGGTCCATGCCTGGGCAGCCCTGAATCAGTGACGTGGGGTGGATTTTATTGGTGGAGGTTCCTGACAGGCAGGCTCAGCCTGGTACCAAGGGAAGCCTATACTGTGACATGCACTAATTTACAAAGGAGAGGATACCTAAATATTAGATTTGTATCAAATTATTTTTAAAGCTTTCCTTTATTTCTCAGTTTATAGTCTAAGTCCATATTCAGCCTTTTGAGCAATCTCCTTTTTTCCTGTGCATTAATTTTCAGTACAAAAAAGTTCCTTTGCTAGAACTCCCTTCAGCATTTTCTCAGAGGCAGGTAGGTGCAGCATACCATACATGCTGCCTCCAACCAGCAAGGCAAATCAATGATCTGCACAGCTTCCTCACTGCGATGACCATTGCTGTAATATTGCATTCTTTCTTTGGCAAAAATAGAGTTTTGACAGCATGTTTTTTCTCCCCTAAGCCTGTGACTATTATCTCAAATGTCTCCACACTTAGAAGACTACATAAAGCCAGAGACAACTCTTGTCTGCTTCATCGAGGTCACACTATTAAATGACTGCTGATGCCACAGTGCCACAGAGATCAGCAGAGCCCTGCAGAGGAACACACAGACCAATACAAGGCAAATTATTCTCTCCGTTTAAAAAAAATCAGGATTCCAGAGCACTGAGTGATCTTCGGAAGACTGAGACACAGTACAGGCCACACAATTTTCAAAGCATAATGGACTCCATGGGTACAAAGTTTAGATTTTAAATTGACAAAACTAATATTCATAACCATGCCTGCAACAAGATCAATCACTTGGCACCTCCTCCAACACTCTCTTCTCAGAAAAGTTGTAAGAAAACCCTCCAAAAGTCTCTCTCATTGCAGCCAGGGAATAAGATTTTGCTCAGCATATGACTCTTTGAGATGACTGTGTCTGTGCTGAGAACCACAGTGGTTGGTTATGCACCCAAATCCCACCTGAATTTTTCAGGACTAACCAGTGAATAAAGGAACTATTCTAAACATACAATCATTTGGAAAAAAAATCCCAGATATATACAAGGCAAGGCAGTATGGGTGAACTGCGAGACAAATTAGACACCTGTAGCTTTTAGAAAACCAATAAACTCATTCCACAATAATATTTCTACAAAAACAACCCGACAGATAAGTTATAAACATGCCATGAATTTTAAAAACAAAGGCCTAAAATGATACAAAAAAGAGAATGCTAAGAAGAAGGATTTGCAAGCATTATGCACAGCTAATATGTGGTATCATTTTATAGGAAATCCCTTGAGGGAAAAGGGAACATTAAAGAACTTGTACTACAGTGTCCATCATTAAATTCTCTTCCTGTCATTTACTGCAATATCTTTTGGTCCTTTTCACCTTGTTTTTACAGAATTCTAAATTTAGTATTAAATTGGTTTACAGTTGCTTACTCAGTTCTCCTGAGCAAAATGAGAAACAGAAATATGAAATACGCCCTTTTCACACTGCTTGTCACAGCTATTAGTGTCCATTAACGGAGTTAAAACAGTTGCTTAGTTGCACTTTTCCCAACATCATGTTTTAAATTTCTCAAAGAGAAATTTCATCTCCCACTAAAAACATATGCACCATTTTCAAACACCTGGTCTTGAAACTTCAGAGATTTCTTTCTTAACCTCTAAAAAGTTGATTTGACTGGCTTAGAAAGAACTAAAAAATGTCAAAAGCCAACTTTTCTTTTCTGGGGACTGGACAATAAATACATTACACAAATTATAATAAAAAGCACAGCAACCAAAAGGCAGCTTGTGGACAGTATATACCCTAATGACCAGCTCAAGTAAAGGGCATTATCAAACAATACTGAAAACATTTGTACTTCCCCCATTCCAGAATTGCACCTCCTTAAAACCCAACTTGTGTTTGTCTCCTGTTCCTTTATGCTCTGTGCTAGCCCACATCATTTCATATAGCCCTCTTTCAAACATTTCCTGTTAGCCTCTAGGGAGCTTTCCAAACCAGATAACTTACAAGAAATACAAAGACAAGAGACTCCAGGTGAGTACCTTGTTAAATCCTGACCTTGAAAAGGGTCTATTTTACAACAGACAATTAACAAGAGGTGATTACTTCATAGATCTGTGCTTGACCTAGAGGACAGAATAGTCTGTGATGGCACAATCTGCCTTGAGGAAGGAAAGCTCCTTAGAGCAAATTTAACATTAAATGCTATGGTATGCATTAAACAAATAGGAAGTTATTACATTTCTGTGTTACTAGCATCGACAGATTTAAATTAAAACTAATTTAAGCCACATTTCTCCCGCTATAAACAAATGCTGTCAGAGAGAACCATTAAATTCCCTAAGAAAACCTACTATCATTAAATATGACCATGTGTTTTAATGTGTACTCTATTTACAGTGCAGATGAACCTAAGACCTGCTAGAATCTGAATGCTGCCATGGTAACAAGGTTTCTCAGCAGGATTTAAATATTTGCCATGACAGGGAACAAAAATTTTTCCCAATCAACAGAAGGATACCTCTCTTCCACTGCCCAACTCCATGGATGTTTCATAAACTAGACAGGGGATCATACAACAAGGGGAAGAAATGTTAGAACAGAAAAATATGTCTATTTACACTGCACCCCAGCTTAGTTTACAATATTACCTGAGTCAAGGATGACACACTACCAACCTTCTGCAGCACTGTAATTCTTTAGTGGTTTGGTCTTTGGCACTACACAATAAAGAAACTCCTTCTGTACGGACATCAAAGAGGATTTAGGTGGAACCTTTCTGCTGAAGGATTTTTATTTCCAGAAAAAAAAAAAAAAGAAAGCATATGCTACAAAAGCATAGCGTAATTGTTTTAAAACTGGATCTGGGCCATAACACATAACTTAAACTTCACTGCTACGTCCTTGTTCCTGTTAGTGGCAAGATATGGCACAGACTCACAGTTTGTGACCTTTTTCTTTCTGAACACACATATAAATAACAGAGCTGAACAACTTTTCTCAACATTCAGTCTTGTGCAGGCACTGGTCAGACCCACAGGGCAAAAGCTGCCAGACTCACAAGAAACGGGGATCCTTTGTAGGTCTGACTACAGTAGCATAGACTGGGAAAGGAAAATAAAGCCTGAAAATGGGATCCTGAAGAAGAATACACCAAGGATAAATGCCACAGAATCAAAGTAAGCAGTTTTGAAGATGAGGAAGTAAACACAGCAATGCATTGCTAAAGATGCACTGAAAAAAGAAAAAAGAATAGTGTCAGTCCTAAGATGAACACATTTTACAATCAGAGCTACAAAGGAAGAGACAGTTTAACAGTGAATACAACCAGTAATCAAGCTATAAGTTTATCCTGGGAACAAGTTTCAGGAAATCCTTGTAGACTGATACAGTAAATTGCTGATGAAAAGTGAGACAGAACAAAGGCAGATTATGCATCAAGAGAGATTCTACCATTTATGATAAAGAAAAAAGCTTATATTTGAATTAAGGCCTGTTCCCTCTCAGTCAGCACATTCAAGATTTTCTATGAAAAAGCAGAAGTTTAAAACGTAAGACTGAGATGTGCTGTAGAGGTAGGAGCTCTGAAGGATCAGTACCAAGTCAGTGCAAACACAGGACTGCTCATAAGCTAAAAGGAAATTTATTACCTCTGAGTCACTCTGAACTGATTTTACCCTCAGTTTACTGTTAAATATTTTATATCCAAAATGGTCACGTGGACAAGAGGGAACAGCCTCAAGCTGTGCCAGGGAGGTTCAGGTTGGACATGAAGAATTTCTTCACTGAAAGGACTGTCAAGAATTGAAACTGACTGGCCAGGGAAGTACTGGAGTCAGTCACCCTCCCTGGAAGTGTCTAGGAAATGACTGGACATGGCACGTAGTGCTGTGGTTTAATTCACATGGTGGTGTTTGGTCAAAGGTTGGACTCCATGATCTTGGGAGGTCATTTCCATTCTTCATGATCCTGTGATTCCATACTCTGCCCCACATTCCATTTATCCATCTGAAGGCATTTGAAGCACAGAAGTATCAGTAGGGGAGGAAAAAAACCAACCACTTAGGAACATGCTAGATGAGAATGCTCCTAAGCAGGGAAAGGAAATTTCTCAGAGAATCAACTTCTCAACAGGCTTAGAGATAAAGGATTGCATCAGAAGCAACAGAGATGAGAAGAGGCAAAATACAGTATCTGTATTAATCCACTTACTGGAAACCAGACAAGTGGAACAATAGCTGTACAATTTTTATTAACATGAGCCAATATACAATTTAATAAAACAAATTAGAAGTAGTATTTTAATGTTTTTTAAAAATCATGCTTGCTAAAAGAATCTACACATTCAACACTGAAATGGATTGCCTGCATGGAAGAAACTATGGGGAATTATTTTTTTATTTGAAATTGGCCCTGATGCATCTCAGAAAGGAGTATCACATAAGATATTGCCAATTAAATAGGATTATACAAAATATCTTCATACCACATGCAGGTTCGGGAATGTTTCTGGATGTGTTTTTGCAGTCCATGACTTACAGAAAAATGAACTTCAAGCTTCAGTATAAGCTTGTGGATTGCCAGGAGGTGCTTCTCAAGTGCTGAGCAGTGTGGCCCACCTTTTTAATCCATTTATAATAGGAAAGTTAGATTAGCAGTAATTTATACAGCAAAGAGGAGCTCATTAGGTCACATACCTTCTCACTAAAGATCCTGCCCATTAACTTGTGAAAATACTGTGCTTATGCAGGTTTTTTAGGCTTGTTTCCAAGAATGTAATGTCAAGACAAAGCAAAGTAATTTTCTATTCCATAGACTAAGTAATGGTAACAGAATCCATTTTCTCCTGTTCTGCCTGGATAGACTTGCTAACGATAAATCATTTCCTCAATGGAAAACCTGATCCAGCAGATTGAAGTGAAGGGAAATGTAAAATCAGAGTGGTGCAAAGGGACACAGAAATACATATTGCAATTGCTTACCAAAGGCACAGCCCTTGAGGGCTCCAGACTGGGCCTGGGTGCTGTTGAGTACATGTAGTTAAACAATCTGTCTATTTTTCTTAGAGGTACACCTCCACCTTGGTCACTTATCTAAGGAATGAAAATTGAAGAGTTTTAAACATTAGGTTCTGAAAAAAAACCCCCCATGAAACATCAAGAAGCAATATCTAAATTACTTTAGAAATATTAAAGGAGCAGCTAGGGACTTTGGGGCTGTCTGGTTTGGAGAAAAGAAGGCTGGGAGTGACCTTGTCATTGTCTACAGCTTCCTGAGGAGGGGAACTGGGGAGGGAGGTGCTGATCTCATCTCCCTGGATCCAGTGATCGGACATGTGAGAACAGTTCCAAGCTGCAACATCAGGGGAGGTTTAGAGTGGACATCAGGAAGCATTTCTGTATAGGAAAAGTGGTCAAACAGTGGAACAGATTTCCTGGAAAGGTGGTCAATGGCCCAAGTCTTTCAGTGACTAAGATGCATTGGGACACTGCCCCTAACAAACGTGCTTTGACTTTTGGTCAGCCCTGAAGTGTCAGGCAGTTGGACAAGGTGTTCCTTGTTGGTCCTTCCCAAATGAAAATATTCTGTTCTAATGAATATGAAGCAGGTGATACAATAATTAATTTGCCTTTTTGAATTACAAGTCATACTACTCTAAACCTCGCAGGTTTGCAAGCTGTGTATTATTTCTAGGCATTTACCTTAATAGATAGATCTTCCTTCCCCAAAGTGACTAAGGTTTTGATCGATGGACAGGCTTCTTTCTTACCTTCATGCAATTCCACTGTAGCTCTCATTGAATTCTGAAGATAAAAGAAAATACAGTCTCTTTGATTCTAACTTGAACATATAAGCTTTTTGTGACAAGTTAGAACTTGCATTTATTTTGTAGCATCTAGATACTCTGTCCTACAGTTATGTACAAGATAGAAACACAAATTCAAGTGCCATCAAGTCAACGAATTGCCCACTTAAAGTTTTACATTACAACTTGTTATACATAACTTTTATTTATTTCATATAGTCAGAGAAAAGAAAGCAAGACTACCTTTTTTTTTTTTTTTTTTTTTTTGCCCCTCTGTGAAATCAAGTAAATATATCCATGGGATGAGAACATCTTTCACCTCCATCATGCACCACACCAACAGTGAGCCACTTTTGATTTTCTCATCCTGGGTCACATAATTTTTAAGTTACCATCTGTCAATCTGACTTCATAATGAATGTTAACAGAGTTTCCACTGCCAGTCCCTCCCAGTTCTTTACAGCTACAACTTACTGGCTTCAGCCTGTTTCATGACTTGTACCAAAAACATACCCACATGTAACGTACAAATTCTCATCTGTTCTGCCCCAAAAATAATGTTACAAATGGCAAAATGGGGGAAGACTTAAATGAGCATAGCTGACAAATGTCAGAAATCAAAACCCAAAAACCAGTACTTGAAAAAGTTTCTCTCTGGCTAAATTGAAGTTTTCCCTCCATTTCTGGTGTTCAGCTGCACCACTTAGAGACCTCCTCTCTTCTTTCAAATCATATAACAGCTCTCACATGTTCCATTTTCACTCTTGTTCCAATTATTCAGAAAACACAAAACCAAAACAAAGCATGTCATCTACACTGTTCAGAGATACAGGGCCTGTTTTCGCAATAAAGACACTGATCCTAACCAGTCCTCAAATATGCAATAAAGAAGCAAGCTCATAAAAACTGCAAAGTTATGAATATTCCATCACTGCAAAGCTAGACTATCATAAATGTTCTAAGTTAATAAAAAAAGGCTACAAAAGCACAACAGGAGAAGTAGAAAACCAGGCAGTTTTTAAGTACGCAAGGTCATAAGAGAGAGGTTTAAGTCTGGCTTTTAAACACGTGAAGAGTGTTTGAAACTTAAGAATAAGCTTAAGAAAGGAAAACTGAAATAACATTTTAAGAGCTGTAACTGAAAGGAATCTCAATTTCAACAGTAATAGGGCCACAAAACCCTCCCAAATATTAACAAGTGCAACCTACCTTGAATAATTCAAATAACATATGAAACAAATGAGAAGGTACATAGACTACTTGAATAGGCTTGTTTGGAGCTTTAGCTAAAAAAAAAAAAAAAAAAAAANNNAAAAAAAAAAAAAAGTCAAATCATTTTTCTTTGAAACAGTATTTTGTAGCATTGCCCTTTACCAGAATAACATGAACATGTAGGCACAGACAAGTATGTAAGCATGTTCTAATTTCCCCAGTGCAAAATTAATTCCATGAAGAAAAACATAAATTTTAGTCACTGC
The DNA here is from genome assembly GCA_013390045.1 of Picathartes gymnocephalus. Lineage (NCBI taxonomy): Eukaryota > Metazoa > Chordata > Aves > Passeriformes > Picathartidae > Picathartes > Picathartes gymnocephalus. The sequence continues at coordinate 84,974 of WEKY01010130.1, forward strand.
TGCCACCTGAAAGAACACATTATAATTATGATCTTCAAATCCATCCAGTCAGCAGACTTTGTTTAGATCCAAAACTTCACTAAGCAGTGGTTAGCTTCATATGACAGTGTATGTTGACCAAGAAAACTTTCCTACTTAAGTGGGAAACTTTCACATCCTCACATACTATTTAAGCATAATATTTGCTGCACAAAAAGATTCTTAAACTAAAGAACAACCCACTGTTTAGTCTAAAAACAACTACATATTTTCCCTTCATTAAAACACATAAAATATATGTATTGATAAAGATTTTTAAATATACTTCAAACAATGTGACAGCTTCCATATTCCAAATCATCATTGAATTGTTTGTCCACTGCTGTCCCACTGTGAGTGTTTCAGCAGAGGGATATGGCTTGGCACAGCTCTGAGTGCTCATTGATTGATTGGGCAGGAAATAATACAGTTGCATTTAATACATTCCAGGACAGTTTGGTGCTGAAGATGAAGTCATCCCTGAACACTCAAATATCTCCTGGCATTAAATTATGCAGTCACAGAGAGTCAGACTGAGCAGCAGTTCTGACTGAAGGGAACTGCTTCATAAATTCCAGGAAGATATAAATATGCACAAAGAACATGACTGGAGTCAACTTCACTCTTTTTGGCACTGAGGGCTGGTAATAATCGCTGTCATTATTTTAAGAGACATGGTAGTGAAAACTCCTAGGAAAAGGAGAAAATCAAACAATGCTCTGCAAGGCAACTTGATATTTTATTCTGTTAATGTTGTCAGTCCATACTCCCATTCCCTTATGCCTCACCAAGGCAAACTGACTCACACTTGTTTGAGGCAAAGAGATAAAAAATGAATTATTGTTGCTCTTGTGAGGTAATTTGCAAAGTTACTTTCCTCACATGGATAATAAGCTGATTTAAAGGAAACAGGTAATTCTTTATTCACTTTTTTTTTCCATAGCTCCAGCAATTTGCTTTCTCTACTGCTGGATCTTTTTACTTACGCCTTCAGATGAATTTTGCATTGATTGATTCCTCTGCTGCAATACTCAGTACTTTTATCTCTAGAATCACTCAGTTTAAAGGGGGAAGGTTGGGTCCTTTGTTTTTGGGAGAGATGGGTTGCAATGCACCATTGCTGACAGTATCACCTTGTGTGGAGAAATATTTCTACACTACTCAATAGTATTTTGAGCAACACATAGTCCATGCATCACACTCTCCATGGAGTGTTACCTATTTTTGAGACTTTTGCAATTCTTCTGCTTAAATTTGGAACTATTTTAGTCTTATGTTTGGTTGCTGTCCAAAATTTGGGAGAGGATCACTCAGGAATTTTTTTAAACTGAAAAAAAATAAGCTCTGTTTTGTCAATAAAATAATGAACAAAAAAGCACTCAATATGCTGACAAGGCCTGTCTCAGTTCTGTGTCATCCAATTTTTATCTCTGCAATCAACTTAAAACAGATTTTCATGTGAGAAGTTTATGATAGGATTTAAAACATAGGCTACCTATTAAAAATTCCAATTTTTCCGTCATTCAGGGCTCACCACTGTGTTGAGCGTGCCAGTGGAATTCATGTGTTTACAAGCATACTTTGGAATGAAACAAGTTTTAGTTCTGTTAGAAGATTAGAAGGCAGGCATGTTTCCTTCTCAGTTATGAGGAGTCTTGGTTTATTTTCTTTAAAGTGATAGTGAATTCAGCAGATAGAACTCTGCATTCCGCATAAAGAAGTACACATCATGATGATAAACTGTAATTCAGGTGCCCATGTAGACACATTAGAACAACAGTAACTGCACACAGGACTGCAGAGTTCAAATTATAATTTATAATTAATTAACAAAACTAAAAATCACAGATATCAGAAATGAATTTTCTTACATACATCAACTGAATTAATTTCATAATTACCATTGAATTCTTCAACTTCCAGATCAGGTGCCACTGTATAGTACTGTTCACATAACATCTTAGCTGTTTCATAAGCATCTACAAAACAACAGAACAAACACTGATTCATCAAAATCTTCTACAGACCAGCAGTGTTCATGCTCCCTGTGAAAGACCACAAACAGCGTACTCACTTTGAGCTCTAGTTTACAAGCACGAAGCTGGTATCCAATCTAATCCCTTTTTCTCTGTACACTCATAGCCCAGTTGTCAGGAAAGGGAAAACTCTATCTAAAGCTCTACAAAGAAAAACACATTGCTGGAGAGAAGTTATTTTTCTTCTTTGTTCGGGGCTTGAAAACCAGAAGGATATAATCTTAGGCTGACCATTAAGATCTACTTATTTTTTATTTCCTGATCACAATTTACTACTTGTTCTTTCCATTGCAAATAAAAAAGGATGAGATTTTAGCCATAAATTCAGGTTTCCCAAACACAATGCTGTTTACAACATTTAATTTTCAAGGTCTTTTGTGGGAAAACAATCTTTTAGATTCTTCATTCCTTCCCACTGAACCAAAAATGACTGCCCTTGAAAATACCTCCCCATAGCCCAAATCAGGCTTTATGTATTGTTGAAATACAGGTAGAAAGTTTAAGTTACCCTTTGTCACTAGAGGTGCCCCCCAAGGTTCAATACTGGGCCCAGTACTGTTTAACTTATTCATCAGTGACTTGGAGGAAGGGGCAGAGGCCTCCTCAGAGAGTTCACTGATGGCACAGAGCTGGGAGGAGCGGCTGAAACCCCTGAGAGCTGTGCAGCCCTTCAGAAGGGCCTTGACAGGCTGGAGAGATGGGCAGAGGAACCTTCTGAAATCCAGCAAAGGCAAATGCAGGGTCCTGCAGCTGGGGAAGGACAACCCCAGGCACCAGCACGGGCTGGGGGCCGACCTGCTGGAGCAGCTCTGCAGAGAAGGGCCGGGGGGTCCTGGTGGACATGGAGCTCTCCGTGAGCCAGCAGTGCCCTGGGGCCAAGAAGGCCAAAGGGATCCTGGGTGCATTAGGAACAGCATTGCCAGCAGGTCAGGGAGGTGATCCTGCCCCTCCACTCAGCCCCAGTGAGGCGTGTCTGGAGTGCTGTGCCCAGTTCTGGGCTCCTCAGGACAAGACAGACATGGAGATCCTGGAATGGGTCCACTGGAGCCCAACAAATATGATTAAGGGACTGGAGCATCTTTCTTATGAGGAGAGACTGAGGGACTTCAGACTGTTCAGCCCTGAGAAGAGACTACTGAGAGGGGATCTCATCAATGCCTTAGAATATCTGAGAAGGAGGTGCCTAGAGGATGGAGCCTTCTGGAGGCTCTTTCCTGTGATGTTGAGCAATAGGACCAGAGGCAGAAACGGATGCACAGAAAGTTCCACCTGAACACGAGAAAGAACTTCCCTGTGCAGTGACCATGCACTGGCACAGACTGTCCAGAGAGGGTGTGGAGTGTCCCTCACTGGAGGTGTTCAAGAACCATCTGGACACAATCCTGTCCCATGTGCTCTGGGATGAGCAGGGAGGTTGGACCACATGATCCACTGTGCTCCCTTCCAACTTGACCCATTCTGTAATTCTGTATTTGAAAGATTTCTTACTGATTTCTTAGCAAATCGGGGTCAAACAGTGTGAGTGCAGTGTAAAATTTCATCTTCCTCTAAAAGCCAACTCTTTGGCAGAGTTCTAGGTCTGTGGAAGGGACTGTGAAGCTCCAAGCACGCCTCATGGTATGGATGCAGATTAAGCAGTAACAAGAGCGAGGGCTCTATTGGTAAATTTAAAATCTTGGCTCCAGGAACAACCTGAATTTGCTGTCAGCTCAAAAGTCTCATTGCAGGACCGTCAGTGAGGCAGACACAGCCACCTCAGGCAGCAGACACAACACCTGGTGTAGCTGGTTGAAGCAAGAAGTGGCTATTTAAATCACTTCTTCATTGTTTGAAGAGCCTACAGGGCTTATAGCTGCCACATACAGCACCAAAATCAACAATTTAGCTGATAAACTGCTCAGAATGCTGCCGGTGAACCAGAACAGTTGGGAGCTAGCACAGCATACAGAACATAAATTAACCCCTCCACCAATTCTACAAGGAAAAGGCCTCAATCACCTTGACTCCTCGACAGGACTAAACAGCCCTCGTCTTTAACAACACTCAATTTCTTTGAAAGGCAACACTGGACACTGCTTGCTATGCCCTTGTTTGGTCAGTGTTGTGTATGATCTATTTTTAGCTACTTGCTTGAAAACTGGACTTAGCACCTTCTGACACTATGCACTACCATGTCTAAGGCAGCAACTATGAATCTGATGACCAAAATTGATTCAAATATTGCTATTAGTAAGAAAAGCTAAATAGAAAACATGGCTGTTAACATATACAATGCTGATGCCAAAGTGGAATAAGATCAATCAAGAGAAAAAAAAGCTGCTGAAAAAGGCTACCTTAGGAGCAGAGAAGAGCTAGGAAAAAAGCTATAAGAGAGCTGTAAAAAGCACTGCAAAGTAAGTTATCATGCAGGTCAGACTTTGAGATAAGAAAGGTTTCCCTCTCACTTCACCAAAGGCAGAGAGAAAGTGAAGGGGAGAAACACATTCTTCCCCGCTTTGCGGCTGCACAAACAGCAGCGAAGGACAGAGCCTAGAATTTTCTCCTACAGCAAGACGTGCATTTGCAAATAGATACACCCAGAGTGTGAACCTTCCACGGAGAAGTTCTTGAAGCAGCCAGCATTGCCTCATGCCTTCTTGCTAACATTCTGAAAGCATGTGAACATTCACAACACAGAGCAAACAGTGAGACTGTGCCAGATGAGTCAAGTACAACCATCACGTCCATGTCTTCTGCAGGAGACAGAACAGGCTGTGGTATGATCAGGTGACAGAGGAATGGGGAGCTTCACTGGGATATCTGTACACCTCAGGACATTTTACTGAAAGGCCTAGCTAAACAAAACTAAACTAAATGGAAATTTCACTTACTCTCAGTTTTCTGTAATACCAGCATGTGATACAAAAGCAGTACCTGAGAACCTGCTTCTAAGTATTTGAGGAAGAAAACATCTACAGTTTAACAAAACATTTAGAAACTTCATCTGATATTTAAAAGTACAGATTAAAGCTATTAAAAATCAATTTGATTTCTTAGTTCTGTTAACAGACCAAAAGTTTCTCTTTTCTCAATAATGAAGACATTAGAAAGTCTCAATAAGCCCAGAGCTTTATTGTGGGCAACTGCAGGATGTGAATTTAATAAAATAAGAAAAGAAGAAATGGATTTAAATCACCTTCAGTTTCTTGTATCTCAATAACATATTTCTGAATATTTTAAGTTGGGGAATTTCAGTCAACAGAAGCATTACCTTCACCTTACCTTTAACCACCTCTGCCACATCACAATTAGGATCAATACTTCCAATATGTTTGGGATGAGCAGGATTAATATCTCCACCAAACAGAAGTGCTAAAATAAAAAAGAAATGGTAGTAAATTATTTATTACCCTTGAGGCAGGCCAGAAACTTTGAATCTGATGGTATCTGAGAGTTACTGGATACTGAATCATTTTGTAAAAAGATACTCCAGCAAATTGCCAGAATCCTCGATTAAGACGACTACTTGTCTAACTGCTCATCTTCCCCCCTCTTTTTTTTTTTTTTCAGTTTTTATGGTTAAGACTAGTTAAAACAGAATTCATTATGTGGGAGGGTTAAGGTAAAAACCTACATTTCAAAGCAGATTATCAAAAATTAGATAAAATTAAAATGTAAAACACTTTATTCATACTGTTATGTCAGAACAGAAGCACTCACAACAATGAAAACATTACAGTAAAAATGACTGTGGAACTGTAAGGCATCATTAAAAGCCTTTTACACTCACCTAAGCTGCAATTTCACAGCTGGCACAGAGGTCTCACTCACTCACTCGACTTTCTCCCTGGATCTCAGCAGTATGATCCCCACTCCCTCTTTGCACAAGGGCCTGGTACTCACCAGACCCTTCACCAAGAGTTTAAAGAAGACTCTCAAAGAAGTAGAAAGGTTTTGTACTTTATTTCAGGAGTGATTTTCTGCCATTTTAGCAAGTTAGTGAGCTCTGACATGAAGCAGGTGCAGCATGAGGTGAGCAGAAGTCTAGATCTGAAAGCTTTTTCTACCCTGAGCACAGCAAGCTCACACACTGGGCACTGTGTCCTGTAGAATGGTGCTGTAAAAAACAGTCTGCCAGGAATGTAGGAACAGAAATGCAAACGATGTAAAAACTTGGGTTTGCACTCTGCTTTCCAATTATCTTTTTCTTCAGTACTTCTAGATTAATATTTTCCATCACAGACAGACCACGAACACTGCTAACACACAGACATTATACAAGGTTAACTAAACTTCAAGCATCTACAAGCAGTTTTAAGCTCCAACCAGTTAAAGAAGAGGATCCATTAGAAAAGCTAGTTCAGTTCAATGAATCAAGTTTAATATTTTATAATTAGTGCAAATTATGGTAGCACTCAGCCCAAGAATTCTATTCGGACAATGTTTGTAATCTATTGCTAGAACTCTTCTATGAGAGCCTTTTAACTTGGTTTTATGTCTGTCATTTGTCTGCCCAGGTGTAAGTAAAAAAACAGCTGTACATTTATCTCATTTTGTATGCTTTGCCACATTCCAGTTATCTGTACACACAGAGCAAGGCATTTGTTAGTCATATAAAAGGTTACTGGAAAGACACACAACTTGTAGTAAAACACCTCATACTACAGTACTCCAGCATCCGCATTATCCGTAGCATACAACAATTTCTAAGAGCTCAGAAAAGCAGAATACTGAGCAGAGAATGAAGCTCTAGAGCTAAAAGGCACAAGACACACTAAAACAGATCAGAAGACTGTCCTTAACTTTACACAGATCACTTTCTGCATGGTTGCACATACTGGTTAATAGGAGCTGTGCAAGTAACTCCCTTCACTCTGTAATACGAATATAAAAAAGTGAGTTTATTAGTAACAACAAATGAAACAGAATCTAATGACAAAGGATGACTAATTCCAGCATTTATCCATAAATAGGAAATAGGAAGTAAGAAAAGACAATAGATAAAATTTAAAACTTCAGTGAGAAATGCTCAACCTCTTTAGAAGGCAAGAAAGTCTAGATAACATGCTGGAAAAAACAATATGTATAGTATATAACCTATTCAAAATTTATGGCATCTTTGCATTTCATTATGAAATAAGTACGAGTTCTACAAACTATGTTGAAAGCTTCGTGAGCAGAAAGGTACAGCTACTCTACTACTATCTACAAATACTTCATACATCACTTCACAAGCCGTCTCAGCCAACAAGACTAAAAAGCAACAGCCACACTAACAAAGACTGATAATTCTAAAAGAAAGCACACTGGTGTTTTGGATCCATTTCGGATCATTGCAAAGTACAAAATTAACCAGTTGCCAGTATATCTTTTGCCATAATTAGCACAGAATAGTTATGAGTAAGGAAAAAAAAACCAAAACAAAGCTACAGCTTCAGGTTTACAAGCAACAACTAATGAGTTTTCAAAGATGAGAAAAGCAATTACTTACTGTGTTGGTTAATAAGCATACGGAAAGAGATGCGGTTGGTGTAGAATCTATCTAGAAAATACTGGATGTTACTGCTAGCAAATGGATCAAAGCCATATTTTTCCTTGTATTCAATCACCCCTTGCGCCATGGTTGGAACCACGTCATTGTGTCTGTTCCTGACTTTAATTAAAACATCTAAAAAGCTAGAGGAAACAAAATTAGGAACAGATTGTTAGAAGTAAAACTCAACAACGGTATAACCATATTATCTGTTTACTATGCCTCCCAGTCAATAACAAACTAACAGAGGGAAAATACAAAAATAGAGTACCTAAACAAGCCTATTTAAAGAGAAGTATTTGATCAACCTCTCACTCAAGACCTGTGAAGCATTTAGAACCCCAAATTAAGTTATTCCCTCCCCAAACATTCCTTGAAATTAAATCAATCTCTTCACCACTGATGGATGCAAAAGGTTCTCTGTCACTGCAATCACAGGCACTATGGTAACTGTCGTCCCCTGCAACTTCTAACAGTAGCTGGGAGATTGGAAAAACAACCTGATCGCCCTTTATAATTTTCTTCGAAAAAATTCCTGGTTTCTTCCCAACACCTAAACCCATGCAGTGAACTTTGAATGCATTTCCTTCACCTGACATCTCTTGGGCTAAGTTAGAATCTCAGGATAGGTAATTGTGTGACTCCTGTTCAGCTTCCTCTCACACCACTGGATGGCAGAGCGAATACAACGGAGCTCTCCGCCAGAGCTCATCAACTTTTAGGATAACACTCCCATTGCTTTTAACAAGCATTTCCTTTGAAACAGCTTGGAGGATTTCTGTTTCTCCTGCCAAAACAGCTCAACATCTATGATCTTCAGTCTGCTCGTCCTTCTTTTACCCCACATGCAAACTCATACATACTTGAAATATCAATTATTAATAGCTTTCTAAAGCTGAAACATGGAATATCAGTACTACTCAACTCTGCTACATTCTCCAATATTAAACTAATGTTAACACCACAATGTTTATGTAATGTTGTTTTAAAAAGTACAAACGGTGAAATGCAGCTTTCCAAAGAAAGCATAGCTGGAAGACTTGTTCAGCTGTGCCTGTATCTGCAACTCTACGGATCCTTTTCCAAGAAACATCAACAGCAGAACATTCTTTGTAGATTTATAAGGAATACTGAAAAGAAATGTATTAATTATTTTTATCAAAAGTAGAATATACACCAACTAGTGAAAGAATCACAGAAATCACTGAAAGGTCATCTAGTCCAATCCCCCTGCAAATGAGCAGGGGAAAGAACAAAGACCATGGAAAGTAAAAATGACCAGCCATTAGTTACCACATTTAAATCAGATGCTTTCTTCCTTTTCAGCACCACTTAGTCAAGACAATACTTTTTTATACCATTCTTAACAAGTGATACACTTTTAAAATAACTTCTCTCACTCTACACTGCCAGTTGCAAAGGAATGTAGGATTCCTTTTTACTATTTTTTTCATGATCCTATGTCTAGCTACCAGTTTTTGCCTGTGTATTAAGAAACAGTTCAGCAGTCTTTCAACATTACTCTGTTGCACAGAAAGAGGGAAGTTTTAACTACCTAATTCCCCATTTTTAATACTAACACAGTACAGAATGACTGTTCTCTTACCAGTCTTTCTGACTGGGCAGCTTAGAACATTTAATGTTTAAAAAGGTTTATAGACTTTTTATGCTTATTGAGTCTTGAGTCTGTGTGATCTGTTACCACTGAGAGGTGATGTTGGTTTTAGAGACTGGTGCCTGGCTGTACTCGTGCAGCTTGTCTGTTTCTGAGCAACAAGACCCTAGTGAAGAGCAGAGCTGGAAGCAGCACTTGCAGTCATGTCTGAAACAGAACTGACAATGCTCTCTCCTAACTGTTGTTTGCTCTGCTATTTGTTTTTAAATACCTCCACTATCCACAATATATACCTCATGCCAAGAAGGCAAATTGTTCACTGATATCCCACTACCAAAGTGCTTCAATGCACAGAGCATGCCAAAGGGCAACGGGCTTAGAGGATTATCTGCTGCAGACCAGCAAAATCGTAGCTGAAGCTTAAGTCAGTATATAACTAAATATATAATAATATAATAATTATTGCAGTGATATGACAAAACCTCCTGCTCCATCTTCCATGATAACTGAATTCACTCATGTGTTTCCATCAAGCAGATGCTTTTAAAGGAGCAAACACAAGAATATAGGCACATTTCAAAGTAGCAGGGCAGAAATCAGAACACATCTCCTTCATCTTAACACTCATTCCTTACAGCCTCTCTACCCACTACACCCCTGAAAGACAAAGCTTTTACTGTACTCAAAATGTGGGAGACCATATCAAAGAATTTTTAAACTGCTTATGGGATTAACTAGGAATACTCTAGAACAGCTCTGAAACTTTATTTACCAATTACTTTTCTTTTTCCACAATTTTGTGTATTTTCAAAACCATGAAGAACAAATAATGCTGCTGGTTTGACAAATGAGAAATTATTAATATGAAGCTACTTTAGTTAAGTGAGCTTCAGTAGTTTCTGTATTAACAGAATATTAAAGGCATTACCACAGGTGTTAAATAAGTGAAGGCTAAAAAATTCTGCAAATACAAGAAATAACTTCTGTTGTGACATTAATTAACTTTCTAATAACCTGTATATATTATTGTTTTGATCTATCATTATAGTGCAAGAAAACAAGCATAAGAAAGTCAATATAAAGACAAAGGGAATTTTTTTTAATGTTTCTTATGGATAGTATTATCTGAAAGATGAAAAACATGGAAGTGATGAGTAAAAACCCTTTTAAATGGAACAAATGCAATGGTTTGGGGTTTTTCTGAAGGGCTGCTCTTTTTGGAATCAATGCTAGCTGGCAGCTGAGTATCACCAGAGAGGTAAAAGTTCACGCTCCGAAAGATTTCTTGACTAGAAAGTATATCTACTTCCAAAGTTCAAGACTAATTAAAGTAGCATATCACATTATGTGAAAGTAACAAAATGGCACCGTCTTAATCAGATATACTCCAATATTTACTGAGCTCAAACTGCTTACAGAACCACTATTTTAACTGCCATGCTGCAGAAGGGAAGGTTCCTTGTTTATCAAGTCCCTTGCATGTGTTATCTCAGACATGCTGGCAGCTGATGGCCTCAGTGGCTCCCAGCTCCGGAAAACTCCCCCACACACCCTCCCTTGAGAGGGCCACAAAGACAAAAATCAGCCAAGAAACTCAGGGGTGTGGAGGTTGCACTAAGTGTCCTTTGAGAGCACATGTGAACAGCATGTTTTACAAACCCTTCAATTTTTGAAATAGCTTCAACCTCTATGTGTTTACTGGATATTGACATCTTGGGAAATTTCCAACAAGTCTGCCCACTTACACCCTTTGCCAAGCATGGACACCTTATCTTAGGGCTCCTCTTATCACACTGTTTGGCAAAACTGCAGAAAAACTTCCACCTGACCCCTCTACAGCTCAAAAAAGATAGTTGTGTTATCAAAAATGTAGAAGTAACCTACCATTTGGCAAATGCCCATACTACTGACAGTGACAGTTAAGGTGGCAATGTTGCAGTGAGGCTCCATAAGGTCTGCTAACCAATAGAAGGCAACAGAGAAACTGAAATGCTTCTGAAACATTTCATGAGAACAACAACGAGGCAAAAAAAACTCTTCAAAGGATTTTGTCCAACGTTCACAAAAAGCTAACACTCATGAACATCCATCTGGCCTCCAATTCATGTGCTAGGAGCAGAGAGAAGTTGGGCCGCTCGGACAAACATCAGCTTCAGTTTAGTCTCTGCACTTACTCCTATAACCACTCACCCTCTCCATTGCAGGGTCACTGCTACCTTTGTTGGCCACACTTTAGGGACCACAGAGCTAAACGTGGGCTATTCTTCCACTACATCCATTTCCCAATTCACTTCACTGTGTGGCCTCACATACAGCTGTGCCAGTACATGCATGAAATCTATAATACTGTAACACTAAAACAGAAAATGGTTTCCTCAGAAAGAGAGCCCAGACTCTGAGAATACCAGAGCAGGCTCCCCAGACAAGCAGCGATAAAAACACAAATAGTCAGGGGACAGTTTCTGTTCAACTGATAAAAGCATTGCACCATTTTAGAAAACAGTAGTTGAAGAAGTACTGCCAACATTGATCGAGCACATCTGTGGATATCCAATCTCCTTGAACGATCAGTTTAGCTCCCATTCTCTCTTGTGCTACTGTTATCCTGATTAGCCAGAACAGAAACTGAAGTCCACCTCAGCTGACAGAACACCCACCAAGGCACTCTAATTTCCAGAAATCACCTGCTCTGTTATTCCTCTTTTTTTTGAGTGTCTGAACAGAGGCACTTCCACCTGGGCAAGACTCACATCTTGTGACACTAATTAAGTTCAAGGAAGAAGAGATGGGGGCCATCATAAAATGCCTAAATCACCTAATACCTATGACAAGAAGGGCATTCGATGACCAAAGGATGCAAAGCTGTGTCTTTTGTACTACAAGCCATGTAATCTGTAACATTAATACGTAAAATGTGCTGTTCTACAGTATGTGACACACAGGAACAGGACAGTGGAGAGGAGCCAATTGATAAAGCTGTTCCAACCCCTCATTATTGGCTGCTCTTGGCAAGGTACTCAGAGATACCCCACAGATACTGCCCACACAAAAAAACTGCGGTCCAAAGTACCAGACATACCTTATAATCTTGCAGGTTTTCTTTAAGCAAACCAATTTGGTTCAAGAAAAGAACTATTCCTATTTATGCATCCCTAAAGACACTTACACAAAGACCCAGATAATTGCTCAAATTCCATATGCAATGATATGTGCAATCAGAAGAGAATATAAAACTTTTATGCAAACTTAAATGAACTCAGATGTGGGTTTTTTCCCCATTGAAAAGCAGCTCATTAACTACCAGCATTCCTGATATTTTCTGACCACAATACATAAAAGTAGGATAGGGCTAGATAAGCAGCAACATGGAATACTGACACTGAGGAGTTGAGAAATTTGTTAGATTTGTCTGTGGGTTATTATAAGATAAATATGGACACAGTTAATAGTATTTTTGAAAGACATCGTTTGTAAAGAATATTTTAAAAATTCTAATTACAGCTCAATATGCAGTTAAAAGGCATAGCCTTCAGTAAGTTAGGAACAGATGACATCCCAGAGCAGGAAGGTAAATCTGACTTTCTAATCTTAGGAAGCCTATCCAACACTGCCAAAAAGAACAAATCTACTCTTTAATCAGATAAAACATTTTACATCTCTTTTCAAAGGCCAAATGCAGTATAGATGATTCTTACTGTCAAAGACCCTAGCTGGACTTCGCCTCAATAGGTAGCAATAAATTCCAAGTATCCTCATTATATGTACTTAATTACACAGAATATAATAATTGCAAGATTTCAAAGCTTTTAACAAACAGTTATGCTGAATGATATTGATGTTTGCTTCATTATGAAATATTTGTTCTACCAGAGTCAAATAGAGCATTGCAAACAATATTTGCGGTTGCCATGAAACAATATCAAGAATGCCATATCCATAGGGCAGAATCAGATAATTAATGTGTTAATTATGAAGACTCTAAAAATAGATCTCCAAGAGAACTACTCATTAGCCTTTATAAATACATGTATTTATTACATTGTGATCTACCATGAACCTCTGAAGTTCATAAAAAGCTGAAATTCAGTTACCTAAATACAGAACATCAAAGATGGTTTCAGAAGCTACATAACCACCTTGCCTCAACCTACACATCCAGGACATTACAGGCTTAAGAAGCCCTGTGTTACACTTGCCAAGCTCACTCAAGTGTTTAGGACAGTTCATGCCATCTCAAGGGGCAACAGACACCTATGTTTTGGTAACTTAATCCCATAAAAGAAAGCCTGCTGATAAACTAGTCACAAAGAGAAATTCCTGTGTCATCAGCAAACAGTAAATACAGAATCACAAAATGTAGCAGTTAGAGGTGGTTGAAAATTTGATTTATCATCTACAGAATAAGCACACCTAGAATGCAACTAAAAACTACCTATTCTATTTATAAAAGCTTTTAAAATGGGATGCTCTACAGCCTTCAGTCTGTTCTCATTAATATTACAATCTTCACTTTCTGCCCTGCACACATTCTCAACTTCAATAAAAACCAGACATTTTTTAATTCTCCAGTTCTTCACTTAGAGCAACCAACTGTCCTCTATTAAAGTGACCTTATTTTTTTGGCACACAAAGACTTCCAGTGTCTCCAGTATCTTTTTTGCCAGTTCAAACAAATGCCTTCAGCATTACTCAGAGGTGGAACTACCCAAGTCTCTAAATCTTGTTCCTTTCACATCAATACCCTCCACAAGTGTTTTAATTTCTTAAAAGGTAGTACCCAGAACTGCTGGCAGCATTCCAGCTTCGGACTCACACTGAGTAAATGGTTACTTTCCCCTTGTTCAATAGCACTACAATTCAGTCAGTCTGTAATCCTTATGGCTCTTGCCATGAAGGTAACTTGGTACAACTCCTGAACTTGGGTTTCTCCTACATGTATTGGTTGATACACAAAAGCTAAAGTGTCAAGATCTCAGATAACATGCCCACAACCAAAAGAGCATAACATCTGCAACCACCCCTAAAGCCCTTATTTAACCTAATACTACATCATAGTTAATGTATCTGAAGTTCACTGAAGGCTAAGCATCATTTTTGTACAGCACAGGCCACATGGTGCACAAACAAAGCAAGATGTTTTATGAAACTCTCCATAAAGCAGTGCTTGATCATGCAGGATTTCAGAGCTTAAAATGACATTCGAAAGACAAACTACCCTAAGAAAGCTAATTAATGGAACAAAAAACCTGCAAGAAGTAATACTCTGAAACAAAGTTGACTGCTATAGCTACAGGGTAAAACAGACCTTAGTGCTGGGCATGGGCAGTGTGCGTGGTTTGCTTGTTTTGTTTCCAAGTCTCTGACGCATATGTTGCACCTGCTGTTCTCACATGTGGGGTTCTTTTCTGTTTTATGCATACACATTTCAAGGAAACATTTTAAGGGCAATTTCAATATGATTTCGTTGATAAAAAAAATTGCCCAAGTTTTCCTTACTTCTCAAGTAATGTTATTCAGTGAGGTAGGTGAACACCACTAACTGAAGTCCATTAAAAACCTTTTAGATAAAAACAATGACTGACACATTAGAATGCTTTCAAACGGAAAAAAAAAAATCAAACTATTAATGTGTTAACACAACAGAGCAGCACTAAGCTCAACGTATAATAAAGTGACATTTTAGTCTTAAGTATCTGATATGCAAGTATAGTCTCAGATCCATGTTGTTTTCTCAATACAGCCTTGGAAGAAGCATTTCATGCCATTTCTTAAACTACTGGTTTGCATAAATGCAACATATATTGTTCAAAAGCACTCAGATATCTACATTCTACTCCAAATTACATTTTGGCTTTTGCCATGTACATTCTACCTTACAAATAAGGTAACTGTTATCCTATAGTACAAAACCACTTGGTATTTGAGACAGATTATTTTAAAATGCACTGTTATAAGAAAATAAACTACTCACTCATCCAGAACATGAGGATCTTCAGGACTTTTATTTTCATACTCTAAAAGCTCAAGAAAACTCTGCATGTACCTGAAATAAGCAGAAATTATAAAAAGAGAATTAAAATACTTAAGCCTAAAATTCTTTTGAATTTCTTTAATTTTAAGACTACAGGGTCACGTAAAAGTAATAGATGCATAGTACACAATTCTCTGCAAAGACCAAAAGTAAGTGGGATGCTGCAAACAAAGGGAAAGCAAGCAACTACAATATATTATATTGAGTTAAAAATGACCTTACAGTCTGCAATTCAGGAAAATTGCTATATAAATCAAACTGAAGTTAACAGGCGCAAAACCTCTCTGCAGGTAGGTCTGTAATTTCAGGTAGTTTGTCCCTGTATTTTGATTTTTCTGTTCATCCACTCCATACAGATGTTAGTTTGTTCCCGTATTCCTCAGAGAGCAATCCAGCTTTTCTTTCAAAATAAAGCTCAGGGGAACACTCCCCAAAACGCACAGTAACAGGACTGCATGGAGCTGGTCCTATCAGAGCACTCCAAGAGAGCACACCCATTCACACACTCCCACAGCTCCTATGTGACACAACCCTCGATTTCGTAAAAACCCCTCTTACACAACACAGCTCTCTCCTGTTCAGACATCTGGTTCACATGAGATTAACTGAGGCTTAGAGCCCCACAGGTATCACAGAGGACCTAAATCAGAGCCCCTCAACATGAACATGGCCAGCCTGCTCTGTAGGACGCTGGCCCAACACCAGTATAAATTCTGCCACCTCACAGCACCGGGCCTCAGGACCAGGCGCATTCAGCAGCACAGATGGAGCTTTACAGACTACAGAACCAGGACCTATTTCCTGAGATAAATCACACAAGGTATCAATCACACACACAAAAGGGAGGGTTTCAATGTTACCCTCCCCTCACTCCAGGTTGAGCACTGCCATTCAAACTACAGTATCAACACTAATCAGATGTGCCTGTCACCAGCTCCAACTCTCTGCAATGGTGAAACAGATTGATGAAAAACCAAATAAACCTTTCTTGGACATGAAAACAACTAATTGAAAGGTCTAAACAGCTAATGCCAATACAAGAGAAAAAAGATAACCACAGAGCCTACACAAGGAAAAAGCAAAACAGGTAACCAAGCCGTTCCCTTTTCAATAGCAGCAACCCAGTAGATCAGGTCAGCTCAGCAAAATGACCTGTGCATAAGCTCCTTTGGTAGCAGTTCTATGTTAAGAACAGCTTCATCAGGCTATGAAACTTCACCCTGCACCTTCAAGCTACAGTGAAGCTTAGGACAGCACTGCTGTTTATGTGACTCCCTCCAGAACCACAGGCCACTTACTTCACACTCATTTCGAGCTTCAGCCACAGGTCACTGAGACATTCCTCAGGGACAATGACATTTTCAACGTGGTCAGCACAGGAACACCAGCTCCTGTCCCTCAGTGCACTTCATCAGGAACCACTGCTGAAATTCCCCAAATATTTGTCACTAACAAGTAGGGCATGTAGCTGATACCTTTAGCACTGCTTATTTTGAAAGATGTTATTTTATGCTGCTAAAAGATGGCACCAGTTCACAACCATCACGCTCTGAACTCAGCTGATTCATATGCAACAATTAACAAATCATGATCATATTCATTCAAAGAGGTACATGCTCTTCAACCCCCATCTATCATCATATAATATTATAAAAGTCCTGTTTCTGAAAGACACCACTACACTTGAGAAGCAACACAACAGGTTGTTTTTAATACAGACTTCCTACCATAAATGTCAAACATCAGCAATCCTGTGCAGACACAAGGATAAAACAGCAACGAATGCTGCTGGTACTGAAGGCAGCTGATACCTGATTTTTCTACTGTGTGGATTTGACTCATTGCCTGTCGTTACTGAAGAAACTATGGAAACAGGCAATGCTTTTCCTTTAGAGTTATCAATAGCTTTTAGATGTCTCTTTCTGATTCCAAAGTAAAGAAATACTACTTTAGAAGTTCATTAGCAAAAGCACTGTATCCAGCAAATTAGAGGGACCAGCTCAGAGAAAAGGTGATCTTCAAATCTAAGTTACTCAAATTTCTTCCAAGCATGTGACTAAACCAAGCTAGAAAAAAGTCACTTCATGTCAAACAATGCTAACCCACTGCTCAGTGCCTACCACTGCACATCACCCAATCTGGGATGTTGTAATACCCTGTGTCTTAAGTCTCTGAATAGAAACTCGGAGGTGCAAATGCTGTACAGCCTTTTCTTTTATGCAGGTGTGATTTCCAGTCTGTACACCAAATTCAGCCCCCCCACCCCCACCCCACTCCCTCTCTTCCAAACAGCTCAAAATTAAAGAAATTAAGAAAAAGTGTTTAAGAGGAAATTCATGGTCTTAATGATCTCCACCAATACACTCTAAGGACAGGTGAGCGGTCAGCAATACAGTTCATTCCTGTAAAAGTGCACGTGAAAAAGTGATTCCCTTTTCATACAATCCATCTACTTCCTTGCATTTTCTTTTAATTTGAATTGTAGGTGCAGAGAGGGATAAATGAGGGTGGTAACTATAGGATTTATCAAGCAATGAAAAGACCTTGTGATGTTTAAACATAATTCACACACAACTACCAGCCAGAAAGAACAAAAGAAAAAAGTACCAGAATAATGCATGACTTGCTGTATCATTAATAAATCAATACAACTATATAGAATACAAATCTACAAAAAAAAAACCCACCAGCATATAGGAGAAAAAGAGAATGTTAGTTATATTTTGCTATGTTTGGTGAGTCATCAAAAGCAGAAATCAAAGCCTATGCCCTTCAAACATATTGTCTTTCTGGTGTTTAATTTTTTATCACAATACACTACAATTCATTGTGCAAGCTCTTTGGTTTCAAGCACCTTTTGCCTTGTTCTTCCGTTAATTACTACCACGTAGATTGAATTCTTGTTAGTCTGCCAAACGCAATAATTTTAGAATGGCACATTTCACACATGAAAGCACTGCAAAAGCCCATAATGTCAGCTCTGGGTTTTCTTTTCTTTTTTAATTCATGCAAGATACTTCTGCTTTTTCCCTGATGTGTATTTCACTAAGATTTTCCTTTACAATCATTCTAACACCAAAGTACTAAAATGATAAAACAAATCTCCATGGTAACACAATCTTCTCAGCATAGTCTCAATGTAGAAAATAGAGAAAAAAACCACAATTATTAATCCCCAAACTGTACGTATTTCTCTAATGGATCTTTCCCAAGAGAGAAATGAAAATTTATAGCATTTCCTAAGGAAAAGCACTAAAGAAAAATAGAGAAATTTGTCCAGGGCTAAATAAAATGCAAATTTTATATATAGCTGAGTAACATACTGTGCAAACCTCACGCTTACTTTTGATATTTTATAAGGTCTAATCTTATCCATTGTAAAGTTTTATTGTAACTATTTTCTCTCATTAGTGACCATATCCTTTATCAAACAATTCTGCTGTATGTTCAGGATCCTATCTGCACTTCAGTTATAGTGCCCTCTCAAAGACGGCCTAAAAAAGGCCCACTTCTTTAGATCAAGCAAGTTGCCCATTAATTTTGAAAAGCTGAAAACAAGGTGCTGATTGTTGATGGGTCTGCTATTTGGAACCATTGCAGTCCACAGCCCAAACATATTAACTGTGTAACATTAGCTGGCCGTACTCCTTGCAAAAGATACACATAAATTAAGCTACAAACTCAAACTGGGACAGAGCCGATGTTTTACCTCTACAGAAATGCAAAACTATTATTTTTGGTTTGTTCAGAATTCACTCTCTGGATAATGCCAGCTTTATTCAGGAAAGTGTAGCTGAGCAGTACGAAGGAAGGACAGTGGTCTTGCCTCTCCTCAGTGCTGCACTCAGCAGGCTGAGGAGCCTGGAAAGGAAGGAGAAAAAACCAACAGAGCACCTTTCCCGAGAGCAATCAAGCAATCAGTTGTAAAATCTGATAGGCAGTGAAGCACAGGAAGCAAAGTGCCTCCAGCATGGCCATGGAGATGGATTGGAGAAAGCCAGAACAGGCCTTGCCTGAAGCAGGGAGTGACAAAACCAGGCTGCATCCCAAGGGAATGAGAAGGGGCGAGAAAACTGACACAACCCAGAATGTCTGATGAATGGAAGCAGAAAGGATTGATGGGAAAGGATCCATGCAGTACGGTAGGCAGGGTTAACTCGATTTCTTACTCCTCTATTTACAGAGCCACTTTAATTTAAAAGTCTAATAAAACCCACCTTAAAGATTAGGACCTTTTTGTATTATTTTTTGGCATGCTGGCATTAAGGAATACAGTGGGAATTCAAATGTTAAAGCTCCAGCTAATTTGGAGTCTCACCAAAAGCACATAAAAATATAAGTTTTCTAGTGTAAAATGGTAGTGAAAATGCTTGCGACTATAAAAATTACTGTAAATTAGCAAAGAAATATATTTAAGTGAAGAAAGAATTAAATGTCTTGCTCACTTATGGCAAATGCACAACAGAGTTGTGCTTGTATATTAAGCAAATTGCCAAGCTTTCCTCAACCTATGGCACAGCAAAAACAAAGGATCAAGAAATCTGACCCTCAAAAAAAAAAGACTTTCTTGAAGTAGTTTTGCAGTGCATCAAGAAGAGGTTTTTTCATTTCACAAACTCACAAAACAACTGAACAGCTAAATTTATTTATTCTACTACATAAAATTCAGGAATCTCACTCTAGGAATCTTTAAACTTTATGTTAAGAAAC
The DNA here is from genome assembly GCA_013390045.1 of Picathartes gymnocephalus. Classification (NCBI taxonomy): domain Eukaryota; kingdom Metazoa; phylum Chordata; class Aves; order Passeriformes; family Picathartidae; genus Picathartes; species Picathartes gymnocephalus. The sequence continues at coordinate 104,896 of WEKY01010130.1, forward strand.
TACAAATATATTTCAAAACCTGCTATCAGCATAGCTGCATAATACTCAAGGTCATTCACATTGAAGTTAATAAAATCTTTGTTTTGGTCTTTTTAGAAGATAAATTTAGAAGAAAATTTTTCCCAAAGTTCATCATCAGGACTTACAAAATACAGGTCTATGTTTAATTAAACAATTAAAAACCTCTGAACAGAAAAGTAAGAACTGAGCTCTTTAACATCCACACCTACAATCAGGGAAAAATATGCTACAATTTCTTTTGTTATTTTTGACATAAGATGCTAAAAATATTCTCACAATCGCAATGAAGATAATCCTTTCCACAAAAACTGTTGGTTAACTGTGAATCAAAATTAGAAGAAAATTACAGAAAAAACTTTGATTTCAAATTTCCATCTCTGGGCTTAATGTCCATTCCAACTTCTTCACCACATTACAGTCTGGTATTTTAGTCCATTCAACAGGTAACTATTGGTCTACAGCTGGGATAGTGCAAATTACACTGTCATATAACACTTGATACTGCTTTTTTCATTTGGAGTTTGAGGTTTTTCCTTTTTTTAACCAGTAGTATCTATTGTGGCCATAGAAATCATCACATGAGTCCTCAAACATCTTCAACAAAAATTCTGAAGGGCCCCTCCACTCCGAACACCAATTCAGTTCCTTTGCCAGAGAGATCCAAATGCTGCTTAGCTCTGTATTGGCAGGGCAGAAGCACAAGCCACAGCACAGACATTTGGACTAGAAGTATTATGCTGCAGTCACTACAGAAAAATTATTTCCATTTCTTCATTCATCTAGTTGTCCACATTTCGTTAAAGACAGATTCACAAGCCAACCAGATTAGAAAAGCCGAAAAGGCTTGCATATTATCTACTCCTTTCTATGAACATAACTTCCTGTGACATCAGACAGACAGACAGACAAACAAACAAGCCTTCTACTCAACCACAAAGTGATTGTGTGGCTCCACAGCATTTACACTCACTTGAAGAACTTCATCACTATACTTGAAGTGGTCATCAAGACCTGCACTGTTACCTTGCAAAGACAAACACAATATCAGATATCCTAATTTATATTTTCTAAGTCTGCAGTTTGACAAATAGGAGACCCAAGCCAGCAGTCAACATACAGTCAGCACAGAAGCTCTTGGCTCAAGGGCTATGACTGAATTTAACACAAGCCTACAACATTAGCTACTTTTACAGTTAAATAAGCTGCTACTCACAAAGGGACTTCTTTGTATACTGCAAAAATATTTTTACAAGAAGTCTTTGGACAAGTATTAACAGGTAAATGGACAATAAATACCCCAAGAACAATGATTTTTTAGTGCTTAATACATCCATGGCAGCAGTCTCTAAATCTCACTGAACATGCAATTAGGCTAGAAATTAATTAGAGTGGAAAAGATGACAGGACTTTGAATGACTTTGGATCCACGCTAGTTATTACAATGGAGACTGTTGTTTACTGGATGACACCAGATTTTTGACCCATTCCATAACTTCC